>VDFB02052271.1:0-11884 GCA_007258455.2 Sequoia sempervirens
CTACATTCATGGGAGAATACAAAATCATAATAAAAGAACCTAAAAATGCAAAAGCAAAAATGATAATGTCAACAAAAAATTTGCAGGAACCTTCAAAAGCATATACTTCAACCACTTTAGAAGAGGACACAACTTACACAACAAATTTTGATGAAGTTGATTATGAACAACCACTAAATCCAAAATAAAAGGAAAAGCTTTATGGAAGAGGTTATGAGCTCTTGAAACAACTTGGTTATAGTGGAAAATGGTGTGGTGTGAAAGAACAAGGCATTTGTGTCCCTATATATCCTAACATACAAAAAAAAAAAAAAATGGTCTTGGATATTGCCCTTCCAAGATAACAAAAGCAACAAAAATGCCTTCACTTAACATCAGCACCATTATGTGTGATACTTCTAAGACAACTCTCACTTTAAAGCATCCTGAATTAATTGATACAACAAGTGATGGATCATTAGACTATTTTGAACATGATGAAGCCTTGGCAGAAACATTAGGATTTTATGCTAAATCGCCAACTCCCCATCACAAACAAGGATTCACTTTTGCCTTAATTAGTACAAAATATTTTGGTGAAGAAAAGAAAACAAGTGATGTTGAACAAGATAAAGAAGAACATATTCCTAAAATTCCAAATCAAAGTGCATTACCTATGGGGGATACGATTAACATATTGATGGACACATCTAATGAAGAGAGTGATTCAAATGGGAAAGTTCCTTGATGAGGAGGAACAAGAAGACCATGCAATATTATCACACAACTTTCATGAGCTTTTTTCTTGGACTTATTCAGATATGTTGAGTATTGACTCTTAGATAGTTACGCACAATATTGTCATTGCACAAGATGCTAAACTGGTAAGAAAAAAGATACACAAAATGAATCCTAAGATAGCTTTATTGGTTAAGGTTGAAATTGAAAAAACTCCTAGAAGCTGGCTTTATTCGTCCTATTGATTATTCCTCATGGATCTCCAACATTGTAGTGGTGGAAAAACTTGACAATCGTATTAAGATGTGTATGGATTTCATGATCTTAATAAAGCATCTTTAAAAGATGATTTCCCTTCCTAATATTGACATGATAGTGAATTATACTGTAGGCCATGCTTTGTTATCATTCATGGATGGGTTTTTCAAGATATAATCAAATATTTATCAACCCTCAAGATCAATACAAGACAACATTTACCACACCTTGGGGAACATTCAGTTGGGTTGTCATACCTTTTGGATTAAAGAATGTTGGCACAACATTTCAAAGAGCTATGACATTGATATTTCATGATTACATACATAAAATTCTAGAAGATTATGTTGATTATATTCTAGCCAAATCCTTAATTCATCAAGACAATGTTAATATCCTTCAAAAGATCTTTGAAATAATGTGCAAGTACAACATGAGATTGAATCTGAAAAAGTGTGTCTTTGGTGTGGATAGTGGAAAACTCTTAGGTTTTATAGTATCCCACATAGGCATTGAGGTGAAAACAAAAAAAATTGATGATATCATTAACATGCCACCTCCGAAGAACATTTCTCAATTATGTACTTTACAAGGAAGGATTCAAGCTATTTGTCATTTTGTGGCATCTTTGGCAGATTGGACTTTACCCTTTACACAACTTCTTAAGAAGGAATCAGAATTTAAATGGAATGAGGATTGTAAACAAGCTTTCAAAAGTTTGAAAGAGTACCTTGCTACCCCTCCTGTTTTACAACCCACCATGAAAGAAAAACCATTTATCCTTTATATATCAATATTTGTCCATGTTGTGCTAAGGCGGAGGCTAAATTTATAAGCATCAAATATGTTGTGGATAGGGGTTTCTCCAAAATTTGGGTTGAAGGTGACTCTTTAAACACCGTCAACTATCTACGTGGTACCCATAAGCTTAGTTGGAATGTGGAGCAATTAATAAAGGATTCTATAATGATGTTAAGTTCTTGTGTGGAGACTCGTGTTTCACACATTTTCTAAGAAGGTAATTCTTTAGCAGATTGTTTTTCCAATGAGGCTATAAGGCTTAATGAGTTTCATGTGTGGGAGGAAGGCTCTCTCCTTCTCGAGAAAGCTAGGATCTTAAGTAGAAATGATGGCTTTGGATGAGTGCATGTGGTGGCATCATTTATTCTTAAGTACTAACTCTTGACTCACACGCTTTGTGGGTTTTGTTTGGCTTTCTGGCTCTCATTAGAATGGTAATTGCAAGGGTTTTCTTCATTTGGTTTTTGTGAAAATGGGAGGTGACAGGAGTAGAATTGAGCCGCATTCTTGTGTGAGCCTGAGGAAAAAGAAGAAAATTTGGAGTATCCTATAACATGGGAATTTTATGCCATTCTTAGAAAGGTTGCATGGGCATGATCCCAATGCTTCGGCAGAATTCATTTCTCATTGGCATAATCACAAACTGTAGTTTAAGGGCTTGGAATTTGATATCAATGAGGAGTTGATTGCTACTGTGATTGGGTTGTCAATGATTGGTCGTAAGTTATTTAAGGATAAAAAAAATCAATGAGGATGCCATGGCTCAATTTTTTAAAGATGATGAATAGAAAAAGCTTATCAAAATGGAAAGTTGGGGCTATGAGAGAAAGTCTCTCAAGAAGGTCTGGGCAAATATCGTGGAGGTGATAATGCAGTATGTGACATTGGAGGGCAGGTTCACTACAATTCTTGGTCATCACTTTACTCTTTTAAACCACTTTAGGCATGGGTTGTTCATTTCCTTTCCATTTTTTCTATTGTCTTCCATGGAGGTTTCAGTCTATGCTCATTTAAAGAACAGGAGAGTGTCAGTCCTCCACAAGGGTCTCATTCTTTTAATCATGGAGCATGTTAAATCCCTTGTCCCAACCACTACTATTAAGGGTAAGGAGTGGATTATGAGTGTTTTTGGCTCTTCTAGTTCAGATACTAGCATTGTTGAGGAAGAGGAGTGGATTGAAGAGGATGAGGATGGGTCCCCAGTCCCTAGGGCCACATCCTCAAAAAAGAGGAAGAAGGGCAGCCATAAAAGCAAACGAGCAGCTAAACGTTGTATTCTGAATGAGTTGGGTTCTAATAGTGAGGACACAGAGGTGGGATCTGGTGATTCTACTCCCAGGAATGATCCTTTGGACGTTGGCCAGGGTGTCGTGAGGATGGGCAGTAAAGAGGAGGGGTTGTAGGAAAATGTCTTGACAATGGAGGAAAAGGATAAGTCGAGAAGGGTTTCCAAACACTTAGCTAAGCTGAAGAACCATACCTTGAAAGAAATGGTTGAGGGTACCACAATGCCTGGTGAGGAGAAGGCTACTGAAGAGAAAGCGATGAAAATTGATGACTCCCTGGCTTGCAGCTCTCCCAATGTGGATCTAGATGTGAAGAATAAGGTTTAAGAGGAGGAGGATGTTGAGCAGAAACATGTGAAGGTGGAGCCTCTAAAGGTAAATCCCCTTTCGGAGGACTTTTCCTATCATATTGATGATTGTACCTCTATGTTTGAGCTTCTTGATGTGGTGAAGGCAGGGGCCACTTGTACTTTTAAATTAGAAAAATGGATTCTTCAGGATTTTAATAAGGTAAACATTACAATAAGGGGTTTGAAGGAGAATTTGAAGAATATTTTGAAAGGCTTGGTCTCGGATATTCTGATTGACAAAATTGTGGACCTTGAGGGGTCATATCATGATTTCAAATCCCTGTGTGAAGAGAGATTGGATGGGTTAGAAGCCAAGATATTGGACACCAATGCGGATATAAAGAAGTTGCTTCATGCATCTCACATCTCAGTTAAGAATAGTGCAGACTCTTTGGAATTTTTGTTTCATAAAATTAGTGAACTTGGGGAGGACCAACTATATATTTTTTGAGTTAATGGAGAAGGGACACGCAGCCAAAGGTAAAGGGAAAAAAGGTGCGAAAGATGATGGTAAAGGCCCTATTGTTAAAGGGACTACTGATCTGAAGAAGTCCTTTGAGGCTGAGAAAAAAGAGTTGTTGGACATGATTGAAATACATAGAAGCGAGGAGCTTGAGGTGGCTAACACCTTAAGCAGTTTGAAATAGTGTCCTATGTGTTTATTTGTCTATTAATTTTTTTTCCTACTGTTGGGTCTCGGTGTCTTTCCTATTGTTTTGTTGTTGTTGGGTGTTGTTGCTAGCTTATTGATTTATTTTTCGAGCAAAAATTTTGTTTCTTTGGTTGTGTTGGGTTTTTGGGTTGTTGTTGGTGTTCTACTATAGTATCTTTTGAGCAGCATTTTGTATCTTTGGTTGTAAAGGGTTTCGGGTCCCTTCAAAACCTGCTTTTCCCATATGATCAAAACATTTTCCCATGCTTTAGCAGTATTGTTGGCTCGACAAGATGATAATGGTAAAGAACATCCTATTTATTACATCAATTGGACTCTAATTGATTATGAAACTCGATACACAACAATGTTATTTTTGGTTCTTATGTTTGCTACTAGTAAATTGAGACATTATTTACTAAATGTTGAAATTCATACATGATTACAAAATTTGATCCTCTAAAACATCTCTTTGCTAAAACATACTTATTAGGATGCTTAGCTAAATGGGTTATGTTGTTAACTGAGTTTTATGTTAAATTTGTCTCTCAAATGGTAATAAAAGGAAAAGCCTTAACTGACCATTTAGCTAACGCTCCTTCTCCATTAATGCTACCTAATATGGACTCGTTCCCTTATGAAAGCGTGATGACCATTGAAAAGGAAACATGGGAATTGTACTTTGATGGTTCTAAGTGTCGAACTTGCTTCAAAGTAGGGGTTATAATAATTCCACCTTAAGGAAAGCCTATCCCTTTATCTTATCATCTAAACTTCCTATGTAAAAATAACACTGCAGTGTAGGAGGCCCTAATTGTTGGAATAGGTGCAACTTTATCCATAGGTGTTCAACACATTTCCATATTTGGTATTCTCAATTATTCATTAAACAAATAAATGGGTCATATCAAGCAAAACATGAAAAACTAGTTCAATATAAAAGCCTCAAAATGACATTGTTGGAATGCTTTGAATTGTGTACCATTGAAAATATTCCTCAAAAGGATAATTGACATGCAGATGCAATGGCAAGTTTTGCTTCCCTTGTATCTTCTGATGATCCTTCTATGGATTTTATATTTTTCATTCACATGATTCTAAAACCATCAATAGATAAAAAAGTGAAAGAAGCGTTAATGACTAGTATTGAAACCTCTCTTGAATGGTAAACATATATATTCAACTACTTAAAATAAGGTACCTTTCTTGAACCAACCACTAAGAACACTAGAGCTTCTATTCAAAAACTTGCTACTCAATATGTCATCCTAGTAGATGTTTTATATAGATAATCCTTTGATGTTCTTTTACTTAGATGTCTTAAACAATCAAAGATCCCTATAGCCCTTGAGGAAGCTCATGTCGGTGTTTGTGGGGGACATTTTGGAGAAAGATCATTAGTTAAAAAATTAATATGCATGGGATATTATTGGAGACATATGGAACAAGATTATTTCGATCACGTTAAGAAATGTCATAAATTTTAGGAACATAATAATTTGATCCATGCTCCTTCCAAACTTCATGCCCAAGTTCCTATTTGGCCATTTTCGGTGTGGGGTTTGGATCTCATTGGAAAGATATCTCCTCCCTCTTCTTCTAGACACACATTCATAATTACTGCAAAAAATTATTTCACAAAATGGGTAGAAGCCATCCCTCTTTGCTCCACAACAACTAATGAAATTTTTCATTTCATATTGGAACACATTATTGCTCCTTTTGGCCTTCCTTCCATATTAGTTTCAAACAATGGAACCCCATTTAAGAACAATGATCAATGTGAAGAAGTTTTTGGAAATACTCCACATTCAACACCGTTCCTTAACACCTTACTATCCACAATCTAATGGTCAAGTATAATCAACTAATAAAACTCTTGAACAAATCTTGAGAAAAATAATAAGAAAACACAATAAAGACTGGCACCCTCAGTTATCTTATGTGTTATGGGCTTATCACACTAGTATTTGAACACCTATAGGAAACACACCTTATAACCTAGTTTATGTCACCGATGCAATAATGCCTTTAGAGTTATAAATTCCTTCACTAAGTATTTCTCTTAGAGGGCTTATTGATGACTCTATGTATAAAGAAAAATGATTACAACAACTTGAAATGCTTGATGAACAGTGCATTAATTCTCTTGAGCATATTCGATCCTATTCCAAAAGGATGCAATGAAGTTACAATAATAATGTCATCCCCCACTCATTTAACAAAGGTGATTTGGTGTTATATGAGAATCAACGTAATGTTAATGCCGCCTCAGGTGAAAAAGGAAAATTTAGTTTGAATTGGTTAGGACCCTATGTAATTGATGAAAGCTATGGGTATGGTGCATATACATTAATGGAAATAGATAGAACACCTCTCAAAGAGCCTATCAATGTTGCACATTTGCACAAATATTACATTTAGCATTTCTCTTGAATAGTATGTATATTAAAGCATGTTGTTAGATTTAGTATATAGTTTCTATTTTATCTCGCATTGCTTCATTCTTGACAAACATTTCTTGTGTGTCTTGAATTATGGAGTAATTGTTCATTATATTGAATTATTACTTTCTCTTCCCATACTATTCCAATATCATGTGTGTTGTGTTAAATTAGATCATTGCATGTATTTAATTTCTTAATTAGATCTTAAGTGCATTTTAGTCTAACACATAACACTTAATCAAAATGTAGTGTCTAATATAAAATTAGATGTTTAGGTTAGATCACATAAAACCTAGATCATGGAGACATTTATTAAATATTCTTACAAAGACTATTTAATAGATCACATTGCAATCTAAATCAAAACAAACATAAAATGCTCATATATATATTATGAAAATTTTATATACATGCCATCTCATATCTAACAATGCTAGTGAGGCCTATGGTTACCAGACTCCTTAGGGCCTGGTGGTTGATGAGCTCAAAATATGCTCATAATTTGAGTATTATGATGTATTTTTAATATCACTACTCTTATTGCTAATGGATGTTTTAACTCTTTGATTAAAGACTTTTTATCTAAAAATGGGTAGTATACTGTAGCAATACATTCCTATATTCCTGCAACTTAACATCCCTATGTGTCTTATTAATTACCCTGTTTGACCTCCCGAATGACTGGTATAATGCATGTGGTTTTTGAATAATGAAATAGATTTAATATGTGATTAATGAATGTATCATGTTGTTTTCCATGCATGCTTTCTTTTTCCTTTGTCACCTTGTGCATCGCAGATTGTTGAAGGGAGCATGAACGAGTCAAGGCAGCAGATCTCGGCCCTGCAGTAAAGTCCATTTCCAGCACGGTGTCAAGGAAGTTGTTCCAGCGAAGACTCTCTGACTGGGTCGTTGGGAAGAAATCCAAATGATCATTAATTTGGGAAGAGTGGAATGCTAAATTCTCTCTGGATCATGTTGAATGGATATGCTTTCATTTATGAGAAGTTTGTTCCTCGATTTCAGGATACATTTATGTCCACGTCTTTCTCTATTAGAGTTAGTTAGTTAGTTGTTTTTCTGGTTTAAATAAGTGTTCCTCCTGCGCGAGTGAGCAAGCATAGCATGTAAAAGTTAGTATTATAATAAGAGATAGTGTTTTGCGTTAGTTTTCATATGAGCAGAACAATGTATATCATTCTAAGTTTATGAATAAAAGTTGATGAAGTTTTGAGTTCAATTCTTGCATAACTGGTTGATGCTTGCTAAGGGGGCCCACTTAGTAAGTATATGTAGTTAGTTAGTTAGTTGTTTATTTCCTATTGATCATAAGTTAGATTTCATTCTTGAAATTTTTAGCGCAAACTCAATCTTATATTGTTCCTGCAGCATTGGGAATCCATCCCTATGTTTGTTCCTACAGCATAAGGCCAGTTCATAGTATGTTTCTTTTATCATGATTTCTGCTTTGATTAAGTTTAGAAGGCCTTGCATTACATTCCTATAGCATCAGTAGAATTCCTTCCATGCATTTATTTCTGGTAAATCGTGACTGAAACTAGTTCTTAGTGCACATACAGTGCTGCTCCATTTCAAGTATATGTTCCCTGGTTTGAAAATGTAAATGAACGACCATAAGAAGATGTTAGTCACCTGCTGGAATGTCCAATTCTCAGGTTAGGATTTTCTATGAATTTTATATCCTTTTGTGGACGCGACCATTTTTGGCGCCGTTGTCGGGGATGGTGTCAAGCTAAGAACCTGTCATAGTCATTGTTAGCAGTAGTTTAGTCTGTCATTCAAGCATTTTCAAAATTCATTCTATTGCATGCATAGAAGAAGAGATGCTCTGGGAAGATTCCTCCCTAACCTTCCATTCCTTGATAACAATCTTGAACCAGCTTATAATCTATTAGAGGAAGGAGAAGATCAAGATATCAATCCGTTTGCTGAAAACCTGCTTGTTGAACTACCATTTGATCTAGCTGACGAAGAACTTGAAGAAAATCCATTTGCTTTGATACTCCATCAAGCAACAATGGCACGTAATCCACCTAATCGACCTCCTACTTTTGAATTCCCTATCATTGCTCAGCAAGATAATGATAACCTTAAAAATATTCCTTCTTCATTACTTCCCAAGTTCTATAGACTAGTTACGGAGGACCCAGAAACTTTCTTGTTTGAGTTTGATATCGTCTGTCGCAGCTATGATTACACTTCAGATGCTCACAGGCTGAAGTTGTTTCCTGCTACTTTGAAAGAAGGAGCCCTTAGATGGTTTATGAGTCTGGGAAGAGGTGTTGTTGATAGTTGGGCAGCCATGCAAAAAAAATTTCTTGAGAAATACAAGGAATATTGTAAGAGTGGTAGTAAGGGTGATGATATATTCAGAATTCAACAAAAGGAGGATGAAAGCCTAGAAGACTATATCTCAAGATTCTTGTTTTCCCTGAAAAATAATTTAGACCATACTCTCAATGAAGAATCTCATAAACTACTTTTTCTACGAGGAATTAGTGAAACCTATATAGATGCCCTGGATCTGATGGGAGGAGGAGATATAACCCAACTGCCTTGGGATGATATCAAAAAGATATGTCTCAATTACTCTCGAGCAACTGTTAAGAAGGGTAGAGTTCATCAAGCCACAGTGGGAAAGTCTTCTACTAATGGAGTTTCACGGATGGAGATCACAAATTTGTTGTCTGACTTCAAGCAGGATATCATAAACAATATGGCTACACAGTTGGATACTATGCAAACTCAAAAGAAACATGAGGAAGCTGAAGCAATCTTGGCTAAGTTTTGTCCACATTGTAGATAGAAGAAACATGACTATAGATGTAAGATGGTAGCTAACCTGGAGGCTAAACAGTTACCTACTGACTTTAAGATGGTAGAGAGTGATGATGACCAAGTATTCTTTGTCGCACAAAGGCAACCATGGGTTCAAAGACAAGGTATGCCTCAAAACCCTTTGACTTTTGGTAATCCTTATTCTAATTACAATAACCAATGGCAACCTACATATGGCCCATCACCACCTTGGAATACTTCTCAACCTCACTAGCCTAACTATCAGAGTCCTTAATGGAAATCTCCTCAAGGAGGTTGGCAACAGCCACAAGGACAATGGACTCCACCCCCAAGTAACTGGCAGCAGAATCCTTAATGGAGAAGTCCACAGCAATGGCATAACCACTCCCCTGGCTCCCTGCAGCTTCAGCAGCCACAACCTTCGACTCTCATGCCTCCTCCTAAAGCACTTGCAGCAAATACTAGCCCTCCAAAACAAACACCTATGCCTGCTCAACCATTGCCAAATCCTAATAATAAGTAGCAACAACAACAACAACAACAGCCTATGTATTTTGCAGAAGCCAATCAGTATCCAGCTTATGCCCTGAATATTCATGATATCCATCTCAGGTCTGGAACCACTCTTCCTGCTCCACAACTGCCTATAATTACAGAGATTCCAGACTCTTCCTCTAAACAACCTACTGATCCTGCAGAACATATACCTATATCAGATAATGTCTCTAAGGAACCTGTCCCGCAGCATCAAGCCAAACCGCCTTTTCCTCAGAGATTGCAAATAACTACATCCAAGTCTATGGAAGAGCCTACTCTTGATATTTTGGATCAGCTAAAGAATGTACATATTCAAATTCCCCTTCTTCAAGCCATTAAAGATGTCCCAATTTATGGAAAAGCCATTAAAGAGGCTTGTTTAAAGAAACTGGGAAGAAAGAAAAAGGATCCCCAAACTATCCATGTTCTAGGACAGTTGGCAGATATTATGTTAGGGAAGGTAGTCATTCTAAAATATATTGACCCTGGGAGTCCTATGGTACAAATAAATATTAATGGCCAAATATAAAGAATGTTTTGATAGACCTTGGTGCATCCATCAATGTAATGACCAAATATATAATAGAGTGTTTGAAAATCCCAACAATTCAGTCTACACCTACCGTCCTGTAGCTTGCTGATAGTTCCATAGTAAAACCTAATGGAGTGGTAAAATATATCATTGTCATCCTTGAGTCTTGGGAATACCCAGCAGACTTCACCATATTGTCCATTAAGGAAACTTTGAGAGGATATCCTATTATCATAGGTAGACCATGGTTAGCTACAGATGATGCTTTTATAGGATGTCGTTCAGGAGATATGACAATTTCTGATGGTCAGTCAAGAAAGAAATTGGCTTTATATCCACCTGCCCAGCCTCAGCCAGACTTGTCTCAACCAATTTGGCCAGGTTTTGGAGAGGAAATTGAAGAAGTCAATTAATTGGCTCAGCTAATGATGGTGCAAACTAATCCATTTTCACAGCTTCAGAGTGAGGATGACCTTCTTTTACACATTTTGTAGTCCAACTCTGATCTGAGTAGCCCGTCTGTTCCAGATAGCTATCCTCAGCAGTGTTTCTTGTAGCAACTAAATTCTAAGAGCCTGCCACCTGAGACCCCTGAGGTAATTGATGATAGCTTTCCCGATGAACATCTATTTTTTATTGCTGCTCAAACTCCATGGTATGCAGATATTGCAAATTATTTAGCAGCTAACAAAATTCTAGCACACTTCTCACCAAAGGAAAGGTAATTGTTGGTAGAGAAAAGTTTTAACTTTTCATGGATTGTAGATTGTTTATTTTACACAGGACCTGACCAAGTCATGAGAAGATGTGTTAGGGAAGATGAGACCTATGACATTTTGCATGCCTATCATGATGAGACATGCGGTGGGCACTTTGTAGCCAAGAGAACATCTATGAAAGTGCTTACTACAGTATATTATTAGCCCACACTACACAAAGATGTTGTAGCCTACACCAGGAAATATGACAGATGTCAACGCATGGGGAGACCAACAAGGTCTGATGAAATGCCCCTGAATCCACAAGTGGTAGTCAGTCCCTTCAACAAGTGGGGCATGGATTTTGTTGGACCTATCGATCCTCCATCCAATGGGAAATCATACATTTTGGTGTGTACTGATTATGTAACCAAGTGGGTGGAAGTAAAAGCAATGACACATGCCCGTGACAATAAAGTTGCTGAGTTTCTGTATGAGCATATTTTTACTCGGTTTGGAGTCCCAAGGGAACTTGTTACTGATCAAGGAGCTCAATTTACATCAAACTTAATCATTGCATTGATGAATGATTATAAGATCAGGCACAGAAAGTCTAGCCCCTATCACCCTCAAGCCAATGGTTAGGTAGAGGTTATCAATAGAGAAATTGAGGCAATCCTTACTAAGATAGTCCAATTACACAAGAAGGATTGGAGCAGTCGCCTTCCTGAAGCAATTTGGGCCTATAGAACAACATGGAAAACAACTACAGGGTTTACTCATTTT
>VDFB02052272.1:0-13751 GCA_007258455.2 Sequoia sempervirens
AATTCGGTGTCTACACATACAAAATTCAAAGTGACTTGTCAGCCCAATTCAAAAATATTTTTTGTGCACAAAACAAAACATATCAAACACAAACTAGGTTGGCTCAAACCTAATAAGGAACACTTTAAACATTCATACTGTAAGTAGTTCTTAACCCTGTCAGCCAAAAGAATGCCAAACTTCTATCATTTAGATATATCAGCCAGATCAACCAACATTGTTGAAAGCTTGTTCATAGCTATAACTGATACTCTTGAGAAACATATCAAAAACTCATAGAATTAGCTTTTACTGAGAGAATTTATGAATCAAAATACTAGATCAGTGTAGATACATATTTTAATTATCCAGTTACCAAATAGTGTTGGCATCAATGACAAAAAACCTAGAGGTCACCTTCTTCATTCTTCCAAAATCTCCCCCTTTGTCATTGATGGAAACATATGCCAAAAATGAAGCTTGCTTCAAAACATAAATTGTGCAACAATAATTCCATAATGCACTCAACTCCCCCTTACTCAACTCCTCCTTTCATATATACAAAAACACAAAACTAGAATTTAACATACCCTTCTCTATACAAAATCTTCTTCCCCTTTAACATCAAGGACAAAGGATAGAAAAAAATAAATTTTCCATTAAGAGTTGGAAGCACCTTGTAACTCCTTGAGAATTTATTCCCAAGTTGGCTTTCCATCATCCCACACTCCTTTTGCTTTGGTAAGAGTTTTGTGCAGAGATTCAAGCTCCGCTAAGAATTCTTCTTCTTCTTTAGGAGTGGAAAGAACAATGTTCATCTTCTCAAGTCTTTCTACATCTATCAATGCACTTGATACAAATACATGTCTAGAGACTACCAAGTCTCCAAGCTAACCAAACCAACTTATCACATATTCATTTTTCCTTTGCATAATGAAGTATTTTTTTTGAAGATCTACAATAGAAGCCCAACCAATATAGCTTCTATCATCTGCAACCTTGTAATCACCAGAGGCATCAACAAGATGAGACTCTATTGAGTCCATTAAGTCCTTGATACCTCTAGTGGAATCAATCCACTTCACATAGTAGACAAATAGCAACTGAGCTTCCTCATCATAGTCTCTGACTTCTTTCAAACTTTACAAAGCTCTATCATGTGCAATTACACACTTATCTTGTAGAGAAAATAATCTTCTCTCTAGAAGACTTGACTCCACTTCTTTTGTAGTCTGTACCTTGAGATTAGATGTGTATTCCTTGACTAAATCAACTATAAGATTTAAGTTCTCCATTGGAGTTAGATAATTATTAGTTGTGACACCAGGGGATATCTCCTGTAAAGCTTTAATAGCTTCATTTATGAGTTCATTTACTTTCTGATATGATTCAAAAGCTTCCCGTGTGATAGAGTTGAGAAAAGTACCACTTATTTTTTATTTTGTCACTTGTTGTAATCTTGGTTAGGTGCACATAACTTGGATGTGATGATAGCTTAACTAGCTGGGGTGGGAGCACAAGAGAAAGAACTATTTTCCTTGAAAGAAGACCCTTAAGAGTGCTTCTAGATGATTCTATGGTTGGCTTTGACAACTCAAAAAATTTGGAGTTTTCTTCTTTACTCTTCTCTATCAGAATGGGTTTCTTGTCTTCCTCTTTCTTCTTTTCTTCTTCCTTTTCTTCTTCTTTTTCTTCTTTTCCTTTTTCTTCTTCTTCTTCTCCTTTTTCTTTTTCGAAGGATGTCTTTGTTTTCTTTTTCCCTTTCATCCTTATTATCCTTGTCACCATTATTCTTGCTTCGTTCATTTTCATATTTATCTTCCTCATCCCTATTTCTAGTAGATTCTTGATGCTTTTCTTTCTTATAACTGGTATGATCTCTATGTTGATCATCGGACCTTTTACTAGTTTTCTCTTCTGAATCAATCTAAGGGGTAGGAATCTCATAAATATTGTGTATCTCATTGACCTTTTCCAAGACTGGATTATCAAACACTTCTATGACATCAATGTGCATTTATGCTTGATCTGTATGAGATGAAGAGCTGGTTCTTGCCCCACAACTCCATTCCAATTGTCTGATTACATCTTGGGTTTCTTGTCTTACCTTTTCTATACTCTCTTGCTCCTTAGTCATTAGCATATTAACTCTCTACTTGACTGTAAACATAGTAGAGCATTCTTTTAGTAGATTGGCAACTTCTATCTTAGAAAGAGAGGAACCACAAGAAATTAAGGCATCATTCCTCATCTTATCTTCAATATTTACAACCTCTTTCCTTCTGTGTACTAATTATTTCTAGACATTTTTAGTTACTTTATTCTGTATAGTTTCCATGCTTACATTGAAAATGGATATATACTAAATAAATGCATTTATGATGGTTTCCTATCTGTCATCATTAAATTTAGCATACAACTCAATAGTTGGCATGAGATCATTTTCAATCATATTTTTTACTAAGGCTCCTAGATTTAAGGATGGCTGATCACTTACTGAAGGAGAGCTAGGCATGTCCTTGACAGGATCAGATGAGCCTTCTTCATTCTTCTTCTTATGTATATGGATTATGTAAGTATCCTATTCTTCCTCTGTTTCCTCATCTATGGAGATATCAACTCTAGTTTTAGCTTCTCCTTTGGAGGTACTACTATTTCTTTCCAACATATATTATTCTTCTATGCCCAGATCTAGTTCTTCTTGAATTGCATCACTTAGATTTCTTTTTCTGCCAATGTTTTGTTTCACTCTTCTTCCTGAAGTAGTAGATGGTGTAGTAGGAGGTATATCCTTTCTTTTAGATGCCTAGGTACTAGGACTGATAGAGGAAACAATATCTATTGATGTTGGGGAATTATGTTCTTTCTTCTTTCCCTTATCAACATTAGTAGTATTGGAAGTACGACACTAGAGCTAGGTGCAACACTGGAACATAATCTTCCTGATTTCCTTGGTTTAGAGGGAAGTTCAATTGATTTAGCATTTCTCTCATTAGGAGCCTCCTTTAACTAATATAAGTCATCATTAGTGAAATCCTTTCCTTGGAAGAATGCTTCTACCTTCTTTCTTCTTTTGGATGCTATAGCTTCTAGGCATACCTCAACGGATTTTTCTTCATATGTTCCATGTTGAGGTAGATTGGGATTCTTAGTACTGCTCAACATAATTTCAATGTACATCTCAACCAATTATTCATCAAGTTCATATCCCAAGGGATCAATCCATCACATTCTAGGTTCAACTACCTCTATAATACATTCATCTATAGTTACAAGAAATGTTATTTCCTTTTCATATTTCTTTATTAGACTCTTGGGAATCCGATCTATTTCATGCATCTCATTCTGAAATAATGCAAAGAAAGCAGTCAGAGCATTGTTTTGTGCCTTGAAATCTCCAAGATTACTCAAATGATCAAAAAATTGATGTGTAGCCGGCCTATTGTTATCCCATATTATGTCCTTCCTTCCAGTAACTCCCTTAGGAAATAGAATAGTACACACACTACTAAAGTGCCAAATTTGAAAGGGTGCTTCTTTTCCTTAGTCATGGTCAAGCTCTCCAGAATTTTCAACCTAAGAAACTCACATTGATCAAAATATTTACCATTTACTACCATCTCAAATGTGGTGTGAATTGATCTAGTAGAGACATAATTCCCTAGGTTGGTGAAGTAAATTTCTTGTCCAATCATGATAGAAGCATACTTGATGGAAAAGTTTGAGATAGGCTTTGTAGTTAAAGCTCTTCTATCGAATGTAGCACTATTTAGCTTCATTACTGCATAATTCTTCATAGCCTTTAGAATTGGAATGGATCTAGTATCGCAAAGACTAGTTATGGCTCAAATCGCTTCCTTGTTGATTACCCTAGGTACACTTTTTGACAAAAAAAATATGTACACTATTGAGGGCCATTCTAACAAACTTTTCCTCCATTTCACTTGAAAATTTTGGAAACCAGTTCTAAACATTCAACTTCATCTGAACTAGGTTTTCATATTCTAGCTTTAACAATAGATCATCTCCCATTACTTCACTATCCCATAAATCCTTAAGCTCTTGGTGATTGAATTCCTCTAGCTTTCCATGAATGTATGTCCTAGTATCTTCAGTGGGTAACACATTGCTTGGAATGTGTGAGAACACACACATGAGATCTACTTCATAAAATTTCCAAGAATTTCTTCTAAATTTGGGTTGGGGTCTCTCAGAGATTTCCACAATGATAGGAGTGGCCATTTCTCCTCAAACAACTTGAATATGCTCAAGAAAAATTTGCTTCAACTTAGAATCCACAAAATTCAGATTACAAAAAATACCCTTTTCATTCTTTTTCAAGAACTATGGTTTTGATGCAAAATACTTTGAATCACTTTCAACTCACTCTACTTCTCCCAATTGTGCAAATGTGCTTTAGCTTTATATTGTTGAAAAATGGGTCCCTTGACATTTTTGAACTCATTTGGGTCCTCCTTGTGGATTCTGGCTTAAAATTTCCTTGATTTAGTGTTGTAATGTGGATAACACATTCACATTAGGTCTTGGGCCTTTGTGAACCAATGGATTTAATGGTGTCTTGCAAAAGTTTTGTGAAGTGTTGTAACACACTTTCACACTTTTCTAGGGTTTAATCAATTAACTAAGCATAATAAACATAATTTTAATCATAATTAATCTTAACCTTGCCTTATTTGGAGTGTTGTAAAGTGTTGTAAGACACTTTCACATTCCTCTAGGCTTTCATTAATAATTTGGATTTCTTATGTTTTAATTGGCCCTATTTTGCATCCACAAGCCTCATTTATTGCATCTTTTTGAGGATAATCCCAACACCAATTAGTAACCAATCATAATTCAGGTGTTCCTGGCTCGTGTGGCCATATTTATTTTTTGGAACTCATTCACCACCTTGGGTGAATGAGTCCCACCTAGGTATTTTTGGCCTTGATGTAGGTTTCACACATTTCTAGACACTTTTCATTTTTGGTCCCATACATTATGTGTAATGGGACTCATTTGCCACCTTGGGAAAATGAGTCCCATTTGACCAAAATTCAAATTTAATTCAAATTCTTCAGTGGGATTTCATTTTCCTAATCTTGAAACCAACCCTCATCAACATCACACAATCTAACTTCACTTACATCCCATATTCCATCAGCTCATGCCTATGATAGGTCCCTGGTGGAACCCTAATTTTTTTATGGTCCCTTCAATTTCATGGTCACATTTCTAATTGCTCATATCCTGTTGCCATTAGGGTCTAAGGTTTAATATTTTATTTACATTTGCACCCTTGGTTATCCTTTGGCTTTTGTTCCCTCATTGAATAGTTGCATCAGGTTACCAGTTACTTAAGTGGCATCTTGTGGTCTCTATTGTCATTGTTCAACCAACCCCAACATTTAGGTCACCTATTGTGCCTAGGAAGTCATGTTTTAAAAAAAACTTATGCTAATGTGCATTTTAGCACCACTTAAGTTTACCACTGGTGATCCATTGCTCATTGTGTGTTCCTTTGTAATAGCCCATCCCCATCTCGTGATGAGCAATGCACTATCTTTCCTACCGTGCTTGGTTCATCACCCATCGCATGTTTCATTACCATCATTAGAAAGCAACCCCCGATGAGTGATGTGGTTAAGTTTTTAACCCATCCCTAGCCTTATCACTATTGTTGGTTATCTCATGCTCTCCAAAAGGGAACCCATGACCACCAATGGGTGGATTTTCTCCCCTTTGCGCGGGCTCACTCTATCACAAGTTAAGATTGCTCAATGAAAAGTGAAGATGTGATGAGCGATAGGATTCAGGTCTCCAGCTAAAATCCTCTTGTGATCAAGATCAATGGATAATATCTCATCGTTGGCTTCTCAGCCATCGCTTGATGAGGTCCCAATGCACAAGTGGAAGACATGATGAGTGATACTCACAAAATATGGAGAAGTATGTGTGGCAGCTTCTTAACTCATCAAAGTATGTATCAAATCGCTGGTAGGGCCCCATGGAGATTATAGAATGGTGTGAGCCATTGGATTGAATTTTCACATGAGAAAATCAATGACTCAAATTCAAATGGGAACGACCAACTGATGAAGTAATTTTTCACTCTCGTGCAAGCCTTCTTGCACCATTAATGGTGAAAGTACTCAACTGAATTCATAAAAAAGGGTCTATATTTGCATTTTCCTCTCATTCTGACATTTGAGGAGCTGAATAAGAGTTTAGAGCAACCAAAGTCGAGGCCAAAGAAAGTTGCAGAGGAGTTTTTCCTAGGTAAGTCGTCATCAAATCCCACTATTTTTTCTTGTTATTTTGCAATATTTGGCACATTAAATAAAATTGTCGGGGTTGTTTTCAAGGGTGAATTAGGGTTCTCGGCTTCTCTTGATTAAGTGTAGTTTTCTAATTGGGATAAAAGTAAAAAGGGTAGAATTGTATTCAAATTTGAGTTTAAGTTGTCAAGAATTGAGTATCAATTCCAAAACCTAGTTTGATTTCAAACCTAAAAGCCCTAGAGAAGCCAAGATGATTCAACCTGGTGAGTCATCATCTTCAAAACCCACACCCAAGAAGCAAAAATAGAAGGTCTCCCATGACCCACCCATAACATCTAAAGGAGCTGAGAAGAGAAAGGGCCAACCAAAGGACTATGCCCATTTCATGGACAAGTTCCAGTTGGAAAATGTCAAGACAAGCGGTAGGAAGGCCACCAAGGAAGGAATACTAACCACCAATTTCAAGGACCTTGCAACAGGAATTGTGGACATTATCGTGCCAAAGCCTGGATGGGAGTTATTATTGTATGCTTTTACAAGAAGAGATGCTCCACATCTTGGTTGAAATGTTTGGGGTTTTGAATTGGGGAAATTGGTTGTCCCTAATTTTTTTGTGGATGTAGATTTAATGCTACACTTCATAGATAGATATGATGATTTCAATAGGGTAATCATAGACATAGATGGTAAAAGCATTTTGGAAATAAAGAAAAGTAAATTCGTAGAGGTTTTCAGAATGAAACCTGATGCTAGTGAAAAGATTAGTGTGGAAAAGTTGCAGAAAGAATATGTTGAACATAGGGTTGGGTTCAGAAGAGGTGAACTACCAAAGCATAGATGAGAGCAGGGCTTTGTGTTTGCAATCAAAGAAGTTGAACCACTGGATTGTGAAGAATTTGCATATTATTTCAGATACACATACTTTATGTTGTGTTAGGTGCTCAGGGTGAAATGTGATGGAAGGATAACATGACCCCTATTAGTTATGATCATGGATATTTGACATTAAAAAAAATCACATATGGTTTGACTATGCCAACCGAGTTGTTGAGCAGTTACACTATGACTTGATGAGGTTGAAAGAAAGAAAAACCCCATTAACATTTAGATATTATTCATTACTGATGCATATGATATTATACCAGGGAAGGGAGGTTTTTGCTCAAGCCATGAAATTAAGACAAATGGATGAAAGGGGTCATAAATTTCCTATACAGATGTGGACATACATGCACTTCCCAAATTCAAATTATGTTGGATTTTGCAATACCATAAAACATACTAGTTTGGTACAAATGGGATTGGTACTAGTTGATAGAATTTCTAAAACAATTCAAGCATTGTTGAGACCAAGAGAATGTGGTGATGACCACAATTATGAGTGCAATTGGGGAGATTGGTATTTGTATGACAATTGCATAGTCATCAAGTGTTATGCGACTACTATGGAACCACATCTCTTGCCTAGGTTTATTTCTGATAGGCTGGCTTTAATTGAAATAATGAGGCAAATGGATAATTGTGAGGCAGAGAATTTTATATTATCTAGGAAGGCCTCTATTTTTGCAACAAATTTCTCTTTTGATTTTTTGGTTGTAACTACAAAGGAAGCATATGAGGTGTTTGACATAATGATAAATAATATGAGAATTAATGTATCCCTTACTAGAAAGTTTGATCCAGAAGGGCTCATTAATAGAGAAAAGATAAAAAGGGGAATCTCAGGGTATGGACCTCATACTTTTTATTTCAAAGAGGATGTGATAAGAAACTTGCTAACATTAGCTACTGTCTAGGATAGAGAAAATATTTGGATGAAAATTGTTGAGGTTGAGCATAGGGCTTCTACCTAGAATTCCTACTATGAAAGCCCTTATAAGCACATCACTAACAAATTTAAGAGGATGGAATTAATCCTTAGTGATTTTAATGATGGTAATTTTCTAGAGAAGGTGCAACAAGCAGAGAAGATGGCTCAGAGTGCTTTGTAAGAGCATTTATTAAAAACTTTAGGTCAACCAAGGGAACCCATAGCATTAGAAGTGTAGTAGCAGCCAATGGACATTGAGGATGCTCCTGTTATGGAGTTGTCTTCTACAAATGTTGATGAAACACAAGGTGTTGAGGGGAATGTACAACAACTATCTACTGAGTAGAGCATGAATTTTCACACCCTAATGTTGGAGATCTAATGGAACCATTTGTTCTAGATGATAAGCTAGTACCTTGGGAATATGATGAAAGGAAGGACAATGATGCAAGGGTTCTAGCTTGTATCAAATTTCTAGAGGATGATTCTTTTGTGACATCCAGAGAATTCAAAGAATACATTTTTGAGCTAAAAGCTTAGGAAATAAATGATAGAATACAAAAGAATCAGTAGGGAGTTGATCCTACACAATAGAAGGAGGTTAGAAAGAAGACTGAAGAAGAGATTATTCAAGAAATTGAGCAAATGAATCCTATGGAAGAAAGAATATTGATCAAAGACAGTAGGATGTTGGTAATGATAGGATAGAACCTATCTTTAATAATCACTCTAGATGCAATCAGGAATGACCCAAATGCTATGGTGTCTGAGCATACTTTTGATGAGAAAACTTTTGGTCTAGGGTTCATCCCTAGTTTACATGCGCTAGCCATTTGGTCATTAACAAAAGATTCAGGGAGATGGAAACTCAATAGAACAATGATTGTCCTTTCAGGAGATTTGGTAATAGGAAGAGCTTCAGAGATGACAACTCCATAGGATGAAAGGTTAGCAATGCACATGACCATGTTGAGTGTTGAAACCACAAAAAATTCTTAGGCTAGATATATGAAATTGTTGGAGAAGCACAACAAATTAGTTGAAGAGTATAATAAAGTGAAAGCTATTGTGGTCAAGGTAAGTTAGAAGACCTCTTCTACTTCTCCATCTGGTACTTCACCACAAGATAAAGATACTTTAAAATTGAGGATTAATGCATTAAAGAGTGAGCTCCAAGAGAACATGAACAAGATTACAAAGGATATGGTTGAAGAAATTGTAGGGCATATATTGACCAAAGAAGCCCTTAAAGTAGAAGCCACATGGTTAACTTACAAAGGTATACATGAGGCATTTGAAAGGTTCCAACATGTTCAAGAGGTTTTCAAGAGCACATGGAATAAATGGAGCAATAGATTAAACAGTTTAAGAGAGATTCAAGCAAATGAAAAGGAAGACCTTGAAGCTCCAACAAATCTTCGACATAATAAGAGGAATTGAAATGATTGGTGAAGTCATAGGTTTCCATGAAAGAATTGGTGGGAAATTGCAAGGTAAAATCAAGGCCTTCAGGGATATGGAAGAACAAGGTGTACCCAAAATCCTTAATGAAGATGGAACACTCAAAGAGTATGCACCATGGAGGACTTTCTTTAGGCATCAAACAACTACAGGTCCACAAATAATATACATTGATGATATGTTGGAATTAACTGTGTTGAATGGTTTAATTGATAATCTAATCAGGATTCAAATAGACATGGACACCTTTGTGAAAGAAGCCAGAGTAGTAATTGATTCCAGATATAATGTATACAACAAAAAGTTGCATAAACTATTGGATATCAACTGGCCCACATAGGATGAATATAAGGATTAGCTGGATAAATATGTTGAATAGGCCATAAAGATGGTGAAATGGATATAGAGCATGGTTGAGTTTAATACAGGTTTGACCTTTGAAATAACTATTGAAGAAAAATCTATATCCTCTCAATTTAAAAATGCATGCAGTAATCCAACCAAGTTTTTCTCTTTGCTTTATTCTTCTTCTTCTCTCATGTTTTGTGCTCTTTATTGAATGATGTGATGACATGGAATTCTTGAACAATGAGGTACAGGTTCAATAGGCTTCTATAAGGTTTTTTATTTTTGTATTTTCCTCCCCATTTCTTCAAGTGCTAATATAACCGTCTGGAGGTTGAAATGAAATGAAATAATTTGAAATACAAATTGAAATGTAATGTGACCGACCAATAGCTCAATGCTTGTTTGCTCCCTTCATCTTATAAAATGGAATTCAAGGCTATTGTGCAGGGGTCTTTGAAATTTTTGGTTGATATTAGGTAGTCTTAGAAAATATTTTCATGAAGTGTAATAAGCATACAATGAGTCTTAGGTTATGAGTATGTATTCACAGTCAGCTTAAATGTTTTGCAACAATTGTAGCATTTGAAAATCGGTACTAGAAAATTTCATGTAAATTGTCTCCTATGTATTTGATCATGAATCAAAAATGAAATGATCAAGGATTGTTTTGTTGGTCTCCAATTCATATGTTTGGATGTGTGTGTGCATTTTTGCTTCAATTCAAGTAGTTGATTAAAACGCTTTAATGCAGTCACTGGTTTGTGTGTTAATTCATGGGATCTTTGAGCATGTTTTTTCTGGAAAATTTGAGTTATGAATTTTTAATACAAATCCATAATAGTCTATAAATGTCAAATGCCAATGTTATTGCATTACAGTATGTTGTGAATTTGACGCCGTCACCCTAGGATAATGCACTGCTCTATGTATTAAGCAAATTCGAATATATCTTATCAGTTGGATCATGTCAAAGAACAATTCATCTAATTAAAATAATACTCATAATGATGATTTTTGTAGTTCTCATTCAAATTTCCCATTCTATGCTCCAAGCTATAAAGGTGTAAGGGATTTTCCAATTCTTTGCAAATTGTCACTTGTCAAGTCATAGATATGAGAATGTTTCTGCTTAATATGCAATGTATATGGAAATATTGTGAAGGAATGTTTTAAGTGCATTTTGGGATCACCCTCCTAGGTCTTGAAAAACCCAAAGTGAGGAGGAAAGCTAAATTGATTTCTCTCATGCATTGGCCAACCCCTTTTAGGTTGCTAATCATTGAAATTTGTAAATCCACAGGTTTCCTTGAAGATCTGGTTGGTATTAAAAGAGCCAACAATCCCAACATAATAAAATCATGATGTCAAATCCTTGTAGTTCAAACATTACCATGCCTATGAATACAACCAATAAAACATTTGAAATGCCTTGTGATGAATTTGATCCATGTGCATATCAAAAACCAAAATAATCAACCCAACTAGAATCAAGTCAATGATATCAACTTTGAATCATTATCATAGAAGACATTATGAATGAAGCCAAAATATCTATTGAATTCATTAAGGAAGAACTTTTGAAAATATAACAAGACCCCTCATTGTCTAGTAAACTTGATGCCCTTATTTCCATAGATCCTAGCTCTTAATTTCTTAAACTAGAAAAAAATGGTACCAAACTACCCTATGATTACACTATTACAACCATTAAATAGCAAGCTCAAATGAATTTCATGACAACTAGTGTACCTATTTATCATAACATGCCCTATGGTGCACACTATCATTGAGAAAATACTACCACCACCCATACAAAACACACTAAGTGAACCTACGATACCAACATATGATACAAAGTCTCCACCATTTTATAGACAATGTGTGAATCCATTATAACACAATCAAACCATAGGTGATCAAACAAGTTCAATTATCCCAAACATGAACATTCCACCTTTCTCAACATACATGTTCATAACAAACCCAAACATACCAAACCCCCCAAAAATGAACATGCCAAACTATATAAACAACCCTTTTACATCCACAAATCAATCACCATTTGTGTCTCCTAGTATTTAAAATACAACACAAAAAACCAATAGAAAAATGAGCATAAATAATCCCAATAACCCAAGTCAACCTTCTAACTCACAAACTGCATTATTTTCCATCACAAATCAAAATTCAACAAGTACCATACGAAGAAACTATAGTGTAACACATCCTACACCAACAACCACATCTCAATAACATGTCATACAACAACAAATTATCCCTCATAAAAACCTAAATGCGTCCAAAAAAATGCAATATGTTCAACAACAAAAACCAATCACAGCAAAACAACAATATATTGTACCTCAATAACAACAAATCCTCTACCAAAAACAACAAAAAATACGCCAATATAACAAAAAAAAACCTATCAAAATTTTAGACATGCAAAATGTACCGATTGACCTTATGCATAATCGACTACTAACATCGTTTCATCCGAATCATCCTTGATCTAACCATTTAATAAAATTCCCTATCTGATTAAATTCATCAATATTCCTCTCTTAATTAAATAAATCAGTTATCTAATTAAGTCACCTCTTCTTGATAATTAAATTAATCATCTGATCTAATTATCCCTATTTAATTAAATAATCAATTTTATTTGATTAAATCTCTAAAGTCTATCTATTAAATTAAATAAATTAAAACCTTATTTAATTTAAGTCTAGCATCATCTCTTTTAATTAAATAAATCAAAATCTTTATTTAATTAATCTCTTATCACATTCCTCTCATATTTGATTTAAATAAATCATAAAATCTAAGTCAAATAGGTCACATCACCTAATCTCCTATTAAATTAATTAACCCTTGATTAATTTAATTCTAATTCATGTCTCATCCTCTAGCTTTTCCCACTTGCACATGAAAATAGATTTAATTGATTTGTTAAATCCTCTATTTTCCTCAACAAGGCATCTTTTGGAATATTCCTCCAAGTTTGAATTCAAATTCCAAGTTGACATGTACATCCAACAAGGCATTTACTCCATCTTACATGTCCTTTTCCTTGAACCAAGTGGCATTTATTGCATTTTCCCTTCCCTCTTACATGTCATTTCAACAAATTTGAAATTCAAAAATATGCATTTATTGGCACAATCCTCAAAACTTGCACATCCTCCATCCACTCATGGTTGACAAGTGGCATCTTGCCATTGGATGAATGTTAGTCCCACATTTCTCAAATTTGGACATTCCTCCATCTTGGCATTCTATAAATAAAGAGCTCATATCCTCATTTTATCATCCACAAATTATGCAAAGTTACCATGCTCAAATATCTATCAAATTTCATCCATCATTCTTGAATCTTAGCTAGGTTATGCAGGTTTTTAGCTTGGAGCACTCTTCAACATCAACAAAGTGGATCAAATCTCTTCATCACATCAATCTTGCATCATAGGAATTGGGAAAGGGCCAATTTTCACATCAAATTGGCACCAATTCCCCCATGGGATCATGAGTTTGCTAGTTTAATTAGGATTCAATCTTTAGTTTGTTATTTTCATTGTGTTCTTCATTGCTTTTTTCCTAATTTGAGCTATGTTAAATGGATTTCATGGGGAATCCTTGTTCTTGCTCAAATCTCTAACTTAATGTGTTTGTTCTCATTGTTTTGCAGGGTATTAGAGTTGGGTTCCACGACCAAGCTAGAGGAGGGAAAAATCTCATTTTTTATCACTTTTCTCAGTAAATTTCATGTTTTTGTTTGTGCATAGGAAAATTCCAATGTTGGGAGCCCAGCGTCACTGTTTTAGCACCGCTTACTCTCCTGCGTCGCCATATAGCACTGTTGGAAAATCAAA
>VDFB02052273.1:0-42726 GCA_007258455.2 Sequoia sempervirens
CTCTATCCTTAACCGTCTACCCTATAAATCTTTTAAAAAACCAACTTTATTATAACACAAGCATGTTATGAATAAGTAGAGACATGGTCGTTTAGCAAAAAATAACATGCTCGCGTTATAACACGAGCGCATTTTTTATTGCACTAAAAATGGTAAAAACACAATATACCTGTGATGTTGGCCCACATTCTACATATTCTCCTGGTTTTGTGCATGCTCCAAAAAAAAGTAGCTGTTGAGTGATTAATTAGAGTGTGCATGCATGATTTTTAGATTCCACCACCTTTTCTGTGATATTTCCATCACTTTTACATGAAATAGCAGATTTTTCATGTTGAAAGGCATATAATATCAATTCAAGTTTGAATTACAATGATAACTGATATACAATTGAAGTTTGGAGGGAAACAAGCTTTTGAAAGGTAAAGGTACAGGAGTTTGAGGAAAGAAGAAGCAAAGGCTACATATTGGGTAGGACTCCTCCATTTAGAAACTTTGGTTTTTTAGGTAATAGCTAGAGTCTTTGTACATTTTCTTTCATTCTATTATGGCTTGCTTTCATTTTGTTGTTTTCTTATTAAGTGTTGATCAAATTGTTTGTTTGTCATGTTACAGCATAGGTTGTCAATGGACATTTTAAATTACACAATTCTATACGCTTTCCTATTACATTTTTAAACCACATCTCTTTGAGGCATTTTGTTAAATTTAACAATTGACTTTCTTTGTGTATGCTTCCAAAGCTTTCATTGAGGTATTTTGTCAAACAGTTATACAAACCAGTTGATTACCTTATCTATGCTACCAAATTTTCCATACATTTCTCTAAAAAATTGGAATATACTCCTAATGTAGTAGGGGAGGCTTGCAACATACAAACACACAACTCCAATCTACAAATTTACAATTTACAATTTCATCAGGACCTCTTCTTTCAACAAATTCACATTGTTTAGGTTGTAGACTATCAAAGTCACTCAATCAGGTATAATTCCCCACACAACCTTCTCACTTCTTAGTAGACCCCCAAATCCAAAAACAATCTTTACTTAGGTCTCAAAACAAAAGATTTTCTAGGTTTTAGGACCTTGCATGCTCAAATAGGTTTCCAATACAAAACCATCAATTTTATCATAAATATCTAGGGTTTTCTATATTTCACAACTCCAAGGCCTTCCAAGCCTCACCAAAGCATCAAACAAAATAAACCTTCACTAGGCCTTTAGCCTCATTAGATCTCAAAAACACCACTTTGGTTCCTCCTTTTCATGCCAAAAACTCACATTCTTAGCCTAAGATAACATCACCAGCCCTATAGACGCCTTACCACTATTAAAAGAAACATGAAACTTGAAAACAACATATTATAGGCCTTTCCTCTGAATCACAGGTCACCATAGTAGGAGGAAAGGCTCCATCTTTAAATTAAAGTAAAACTCATACCTTGCTGGTCTATACAGGCTGATCATGAAGAATGGAGTTTTTCATTCACTGAAACAACCAAAGGAGTCTCAAAATAGATTGAAGTCCAAGTTAATACCTACCACCATAGTGATTTATGAATTTCTAATCATGGGAGGCCTGTACTGGGCCATACACAGGAAAAATACTTGAAACTCCACAATTTAGGCATTGAGTAGAGAACCAAATCCTCAAAAGAAATTCATTGAACCCTTTATTCGGGCTTGTATGATATTTTTATACATTTTCAAATCAGGAGTCCCAACTTCCTTCGACGCCCATAACCACCCTTGAACCACCAAACCTTCATTAAGCCTAAAAGTACTAGTATTAGCAATGGTTTGCTTAATAAGCTTCATTATGCAAATTTGTTGTTCTACAAACCTAAGACCATTTAGACACCTTTATTTTACCCATTACAGAGCCTTTCAACATATCCAATAATCACCAATGCTTATTTTGTACCAAACTACACAAATTATCAAGTTTTCTACGCTTTTAAGGGCCCAAATTAGCCCACTTTTAGAAAGGGACCACCTTCAAAACTTGTCCAAATCTCCTCAAACCTTGGGGCAACACTTTATATCTATTAAAACTTCAAATTATAGCATTATATTATAGAGATTCAATAATTTACCACCCAAACCATAAAACCCTCTCCCTAGGCTTAGAAATTGTATGTTTTATTGAAAGTAGCACTTGCCAAACACTCCAAAACTTGAAAACTGTTGAAACAAGCCTAATATAGCCTGCTCATGCTCAATCTAACATAAAGTAACGCTTCCCAACTCAAAAACTCAATTTCAGTCAGCAAAAGCTCAATTTTGTTAAGGAAAACTAACATTTGAAAGAGGTGACCGTTGGTCTCCCTCTTTAATAGACTTTTACAACCCTTCACTATTAGTTAATTTGACTTGACTTAGCAATTTTTTCACAGGTAAAATTATTTGTCATGCCGAAGAAACAAACTATTAAAAGGAAAAAACTAACAGATGATCAGCTCCAAGCCTTCAGAGATAAAGAGAAAAAACATACGAGGGAATATCATGAAAAGTAGAAATTGGGAATGATTGACGAAAACAAGCTAGTTGAAGAGGAACCTCAACCGTTAAAAAGAGAGAAGAAATTGGTAGCACAAAGGGCACGAATGCAAAAGAGTCATGCTAGGGGAGATGCAGATACCGTAGTTGGAGACACACCCTCTATCGCAAGTGAATATGAAAGGACACCATTAAGCACAAGCGAATATGGAGGGACACCATCTACCACAAGTGAGTATGGTTGGACACCATCCACCACATCTGAAGTTGAGAGTACATCATCACTCAGATTTGACGAACAAGGTATGCCATCATCCCCATGTGAACCTCAAGGTATGTATTATATTCCACCCTTAGTCGAAGGTATGCAATCTAGCCCACCTCAATTAAATATTGATGAAATTGCTAAGGTTGAGATGTATGTACCTAAGAGAACACCACCTAGAATTTTGCATAGAAATCCAAATTTTTTGATTAATATTGATGAGGATATTGTGTAGCACATGGAAGGTAAGATTCCAGAACACACTTGTAGAAGATATGTTGATAAGATTTGGAAAATGTTCTTTGAAAGGATAAATGAGACCAGAAAATGTCAAATATTTGTTCAAATGATGTGGGGTTTAAAGTACAAAAACATCATGAAGACTCTTGGGTTGAGAACATCGAATACATCAAGTGAAAACACTATTGTGAAGAATCTAATGGATGCTTATGAGAGTGTGGGTAAGACCTCACGCTCAAAGGATAGTAATGTCACCCAACGTGTCATTACATTGACTTTGGTAAGCTATCAAGCAAAGAGATCTCGCCTCATTAAAAGACAAGTGAACAAATGGGAATTAGTAGAATTTTTTTATCAAAAGCCGTTCAAAGGAGGCAAAGAATTGAGGGCACCGATTCAAATGAATTATAGGCATTCTCGGGGAGACTGCCACACAAAGATAAAAAAGTTGTTGAAGCATTGAGAACACTAATTGAAGATTATTGGAAGAATAATACAAGGCCATCTGAATCAAGGGATGTAAAATTAGAGAATGTTGATAGGAACCGTGAACCACATCCAAAGCATTTTTTGGATACGACTCAAACCCAATTTTTTCATAAATTTCAAAATTCTTATCCTCAAATTAGTATTTCTCAAAGATTTTTTGAAATGCTTAAACCTTTTTATGTCAAGATAATTCACACACGCACTACTTGTTGTTGTAGACTACATATTGAATTCGCTAACCATTATGATGTTTATCATTCTATATGTTTAGATTTGCATACTAATGATGTTTTGTAGGATTGTGGCATAGAAGCCCCACCAAAATATTCAAGAGAGTTCTTATAATTTTTTTTATGTCAAATAGAGGATGGCCAAATATTCTACAGGACAACATGCTTGGATGGTTCATGCGAGCGTTGTGGTGGCTTGCAATGAATGCCAATATGTCAAAATATGGAAAGCACATATGAGGTGGAACATAAACTAGTAGATTTCGGGAATTATAAAATAGTGGCATACGCTAAAAAAGATGGGTCTCAAGCAAAAAGGTATGATTTGGTTATTGAGAAGATTCCAGTGTATCAGTTTATGTCCATGTTTTGTGAGAATCTAGTGTATGAGTATGCAAGGCATACCCATAGAGCCTAATGGCTGGACACACAATTCAAGCTATGCAAGGACACATTTCTAGTTGGTAGCATAGTATCAATGGTTGACTTTGCAGAGAACTACACTCTACAGGCGCAGTGTGAGGTGCAGTCACAGTATTACAACTCCACACAGGTTTTGATATTTGTGCACATAGCATTCATTCATGTAGTTGATAGTATAGAGGACCAAAGGAAGGTATTGAGGGAGTATCACTTTTATATTAGTGATGATTGCACACATTCTCTAGAGTTTGTGCAAGGTTGCTTCCAAATGTTCTCTAGTGATTTGGCTCGGAGGGGCATATCATACAGTCGACATATAATATGGTTGGATAACTGTGCAGCATAGTTCAAGAATGCGCGCATGTTCTACTGGTTGTGCAAGATGCATCTCACTACAGGTGTTCAACATATGTGGAACTTTTGTGAGGTTGGGCATGGAAAGGGGGAGCATGATGGTGTAGAGCATGCATGAAAAGAGTATTAGCATGAAAGAGTTAAAGTATAAAGACAGTACAAAGTTGACAGATGCAAGTTAAATCATCAAGTGGTGTAATGCTTTGATGGGTCCAACTAATCAAGGTGCGTCTTCAGTTCATAGATTTTTTTGGTTGATGGATGATACTAACATTGCACCATATGAGGATTTTCGTACACTAACAGGATCGAGTGAGCTACACTCTTTCCTTAGCTCAAATGCAAGTTCATGGAGTATCGATACACGTAAGATGGCATGCTTTATTCTTCATGTACAATGCAAGCCTGGAATGATTGTGAGTCAGGGGAGTCGGTTGACAAATGGTTGACAAGTTATCTTAGCCCACTTCACACATATCACCCTCCGATAGGCATTGAAACTAACACAAATGGAATCATCGGTCGACTTTGACCCACGTATTAGATTTAGTTCAACTAGGTAATATATCTACTTGCTTAGTTTTTGAAATTCCATATTGTTATCTTACTTTGTACTGTATTCGTAATGTTGACTAATTTCAAGTGATTTTATGCACATATCAATGCAGGGCATGTTTATGTAGTTATTGCAAATGAAGAAAACAAAGAGGGAACAAACTATTACTTGTGTCATTGTGTTGAGGCCAAAAAGAAATTGGAAGCCCCAATTATAGATGGAGAAAACATCGAATACCCTACAAGCTCAGTTGTTGTTATTGGAACGTGGCTTAGAAGGTACCCACATAAGAGTGTTAAACATTGGCTATTTGAGGACTTTGACACGCATCGTAAGATTCTTCATTACTCGAACCTTGTTGTGGCATCCAATGTTCGTTTGAGAAAATATGGGGGTAGACCTTTGAACAAGACTTTGTGGAAGGTCCGTGAGTCTAACCATGAGGCAATACTTGACACAATAAAGAGTAGAGCAGATCTGGATGGTTCATTGGATTAATTTGTAAGTATATGGACAATGGTTCTTATTAATTTATACTTGAATCCATGTTAATTTGTTTGATGCCAATGCTATCATGTCTTATTTTACTTTGCGTATCTATAAGTAACCCGGTAAACATTGAATGGTGTCCCCTTGTAGAAAATGTAGATTTATGAGCCATCCAAGAGAATCTCAGGCATAAAAGCAATGCAACATCCCTATTTTGATGATCTTGACAAATCTCAATTATGATTTTTAGCCATTACAAAAGTGTGTGTGAAGCTTGGTGAGGTAATTTCAAGTTATTCATTTGAATTTAACCTTATCATGAGCACCTATGATGTAGATATTATAGGATCATCTCAAATTTCAAGATATTCTAGATTCATGAGAGGTATTGTGTGCAATAGGTATCTTGGAACTCACAGTGAAGATGTATGAGCAGGAGTGACTAAGTTGAGAGACTGCCATGCCTATCTATAAGTGCCTTCCATCTATTTTCATTTCATTTCCATTTTGGACATGAGTTGTTTCTTTTTATTCTTTTAGTTTGTCTATCTGTAACTAAACTAGTAAAAATTGATTGGTCTCTCCTTGCAAAAAATGCTGATTTTGGAGCCATCAAAGAGAATCTCAGCCAAAAAAGCAATGCAACATCCTTATTTTGATGATCTTGACAAATCTCAATTTTGATTTCAAGCCATTATAAAAGAGTGTGTGAAGCTTTGTGAGGGAATCTCAAGTTTCTCATTTGAAGTTAACCTCTAAATGAGAACCTATGATGTAGAAATTATAAGAGAATCTCAAATGTATGAGTGACATTGTAAAATATTTGTGAGAATAGAGTACCTAAGGCATTATAATGAGATTTACTTGTAATGACATTTACTAAAATAATGAAATTCGGTGTAGGGGCACCAAGGTTATTGAACAAATTTGGTTCACGAAAATCTTTTGAGTTAGTTTTGTGTTTAGAGTTTTGTCAATTGAATAAGGTCATAACACATCCACAATTGATTTATAATGTAATAAGTCATGTTAGTTACAAAAATAATGGTTAGGCATGATTAGAAAGATGTAGAATCATTTGTAAAGGCTATTTAAAGCCTCTTGAAGGCTATTTAAGTCAATATTTGAATTTGTAGCCTTTTGAAGGAAAATCTTTGAATATGGTTGTAAATGTACTATTAGTGAGATTGAGATTGTTAACCTTCAAAGAGTAGCAATATTTATGTTGATGAAATTTCCTTTAGATGCAAGTATTCAAAGCACATCAACCATGTGGTACAAATGATTAAATTCCAGAGACGATCTATAGCAATGAAAGAGTCTAAAAAGGCAGAGAGAGCTACACTGGTGACTTAGGAGAAACTTTAGTGATGCAGAGTCAAGGTGGAGAAGACTCAAACAAACTAGATTTTAGTAAATCAACAACCTTTGTTATTTCATTTGGCCATCTTGGAACAACTACTAACAAAAAGGCTTCCAAACTCAACAATTTGGCTTAAATTTTGGAGAATTCCTCTCAAGGACCATCTCATCATCAATATGGCATCTACTCAAAACCTCAACACCATTCCCAAGCTAGAAATACAAGGCTTCTTTACAATTTCTTGGAGATCCTTCAAACTGCCCTGCAAAAAGGCTATAAAATTAGCCCTATTTTACAAACAAACTGCTCTTTAAACTTCTTCTAACCCAACAAGCTCTTGGAAAGTCATCAAATAGGTCACAAAACTCCAAATTCCACATGTTTTAGAAAAGCACTCAACATCTAAGCCATAATTTCTTAAAACCCTCAATTTCCTAACAAATACCTAGGGTTTTTAGCATCTCACAACTCCAAGGCCTTCCAAACCTCACCAAAGCATCAAAAAAGTTTTTTAGGATCTTCACACACATAATAAACCTTCACCTGGCCTTTAGACTTGGTAGATCTCAAAAACATCACTTTGGTTCCTCCATTTCAAGCCAAATCTCACATTCTCAGCCTAAAACAATATCACCAGCCCTATAAATGCCTTACCATTATTAAAATATTTAAGGAAACTTGAAAAAAACACATTTTAAACCTTTCCTCTAAGTCACAATTCACCACATTAGGAGGAAGGTCTCCATCACAAAAATTAAAGTAAACTCAGACCCTGCTGGTCTATACAAGCTGAATAAAGAAAAATGGATTTTCCTTTCACTGAAACAACCAAAGGTGTATCAAAACAGATTGAAATCTAGGTTAAGACCTTCCACCACAATTTTTCATGAATTTTTATTCATAAGAGGCCCGTACTAGTCCGTACACAGAGAAAAGAAACTGAAAAACTCAAAAAAATGTTGAAATTCCATAGTTTTAGGCATTGTGAAGAGCACCAATCTTCAAAAAGACTATTGATTGAACCCCCATTCAGGCTTGAATGATGTTTTTAATACATTTAAAATGAGAATAATCTCCCTTCAATTCCCATAACTACCTTTGAACTACCAAACCCTTATTAAGCCTACAAATACTAGTATTTAACAATGGTTTTGCTTAATAAGCTTTGTCATGCAAATTTATTATTCTAAAGGCCTAGGACCACTTAGACACCCTTATAACATGAATTTTAGACTCTTTCTCTGCACTCCCACCTAATTTTTACATAATTTTTGTTTATGGAAATATCAACAATTATTTAATTCAAGAGTGCTTTTGCACATTTGTTCACCCTAACCTACTAATTCCCAAAGTACATAAAAGATTGGTCTATTAGACCTTATTCAAGACAAAAAGACCTCAAAATACTAACATTTACCAACTTTCCTCCCAATTTACCATAAAAAAATCACAAATTGAGGGTGAGGTGTGGGTGCTCCTACACCATTCAGCTTTCAAAAACAGTCAATTAGGCTAGCAAATGTCTAGATCGGGCTAGCATTTGGTGGAAGAGGAAGAAAGATGATTGGAACTCTAGAGGCCCACCATAATAGATTTTGGTATTGAACCATGAGAGTAGAAGAGATTTGATATCATGTATCAAAACATTAAGCATGCATTCTTCCAACCAACGAAGAAGGAGATGATTACTTTGCTTCATTTTCATTTGCATAAGCATATTAAGGCATGGGAACCAAGAAAACCAAGGATGTCTAGTTTTATGTGGAGGTAATGGATGTGGCATAAAATTTAGGAGGTTCAAGAAGGTAAATGTATGATCTTGATGAAATTGAGGAAGAACAACAAGAGAGGGACAGGAAAAATAAAATCAATACAGAGTTTCAAGGATTTGTCAAGTGAGTAAGAGAGCTATGGGAGCAACCTCATCTAAAATATTTTTAACTAGACTTTGATATGTACCATTTAGAGAGCTTGGTTTTCATGGAGTTCCTTTCAAAGCCTCTGGTTTTATCATTCTTATGGTAAACTGTTGGGTAGAATTGGTGGAATTACCTTTCTTAGTAATCGCTATTAGTGAGATTGAGATTATTAACCTTGAGAGAGTAGGACTTGGGCAAAAGGAATTTTATATGGCTATTGCTTTCAAAGACTTCAAGCGAGATGTACTCCACATTGATGTCATTCCTCAATCTTCACTTGATGGCATCAAGGAATGGCTGAAATCCATGGTTATAAAGTATTATGAAAGCATAATGAACTTGTACTAGCAGCCAATTTTGAAGACTATTACTGATGATATTCAACCATGAGAGCAAAAGAGAGAGTTGATATCATGTATCAAAACATTAAGCATGAATTCTTCCAGCCAGCAGAGAAGGAGGTGATTACTTTGCTTCATTTTCATTTGCATAACCATATCAAGGCATGGGAATCAAGAAGACCAAGGATGTCGAGTTTTATGTGGAGTTAATGGATGTGGTCCAAACTTTAAGAGGGGCAAGAAGGTCAATGTATGATTGTTAACCTTGAGAGCTCATATTTATGTTGAGGAAATTTCCTTTAGATGCAAGGATTCTAAGCACATCAACCACATGTGGTACAAATTATTAAATCCTAGAGACGATCTGTAGCAATGAAAGAGTCTGAAAAGGTAGACAGAGCAACACTGGTGACTCAAGAGAAACTTCAACTTTCAAAAACAATGTCAATTAGGTTGGAAGATGTGTGGATTGGGCCAACATTTGGTGGAAGAGGAAGAAAGATGACTGGAACTCTGGAGGCCCACCATACAAGATTTTAGTATTCAACCATGAGAGTAGATGAGAGAGATGATATCATGTATCAAAACATTAATTGTGCATTCTTCCAGCCAGCGAAGAAGGAGATGATTACTTTGCTTCATTTTCATTTGCATAACCATATCAAGGCATGGGAACCAATAAGACCAAGGATGTCGAGTTTTATGTGGAGGTAATGGATGTGGTCCAAAATTTAGGAGGGACAAGAAGTTCAATGTATGATTGGTGCAGGAGCACCATTCAGTAGGTTTTGTTCATCAAGGAAAATAAGGAGTAGAATATCATCAATTTACTAAAACCGGCCCAAACTTGTACATTTGAAGGTTTTGAGTCAATAAAAATGGATTTTTTGACCCGTTCCTCTTTTTGTAGCCTTTGTAACTTGAGGAATGGGTCTGCACTAACATTATTAGGGTGTGGGAATGATGTGTTAGTGTTGGGGAGGTCTAAAAGTGAGATGGGTGTGAAACCCATGTGTGTAAAAGTGAGTTTTCTTTAAGAAAATGGTGGTTTTGAAGAGTCAAATTGTGTTTTTGTGTAGGGAAACATTATTTTATGATTTTTTGAGCTTGTATAGGGTATCACAAACTTGTTTGATTAATTTTTAGGTTGTGGTTAGCTTTAGAAGTATCATTTTCAATAAACCCATAGGGCTAGGGTTTAGGCTACAATAGAGGGTTTTGTGGTTTACCCATTGTACGGTGGTATAACTGAGATATGATTGTGGATTTTGAAGTTTTGAAACCTTATAATTTCTACCCCAAGAGTTGGTAAGTTTTGGATAAGTTTAGAGTATAAACCTTTTGTTTAACCAGATCGATCCCTTAAGGGTCCAAAGGGCAAAATGGCTGCAAACTTCAGCATGAGATTACTCGAACACTGTGATGCTTAGAAACTTCTCATCTAATCCTATGGGATCATGTTGGGCCCCTCTACAATAACCTCTCCCAGTTTTCATTGTCTCAGAGTGGTTTTCCCGTGGTGTCCAATTTTTAGTTGATGGAAAAAGTGTCAAATGGAAGCAATGGAAAGTTGCAAGGTGGTGCAACTTTTGTTCTGTAACTCATGTGACCAAAAAAACTATTCCAACACTTCTGAATAGACATTTTTATGCTAGGAATGGTCCTTTTTCTCACCCAAACATGCAAAAATTCTCTGAGCTACGTTCAACTGGATCGATCCCTAAAGGGTCCAAAGGGCAAAATTGTTGCAAACTTCAGCATGAGGTTACTCAGAAACCGTGATGCTTAGAAAATTCTTATCTGATCCTATGGGACTGTGTTGGGCCCCTCTACATTAACCTCTCTCGGTTTTTGTTATCTCAAAGTGGTTTTCCCGTGGTTTCTAGTTTTCAGTTGATGGAAAAAATGTCAAATGGAAGCTGTGGAAAGTTGCAAGGTGGTGCAACTTTCATTCTGCAACTCACATGACCAAACAAAATTATTCCAAAATGTTTGAATAGACATGTTTACACTAGTAATGGTCCTCTTTCACACCCAAACACGCGGAATCACTTTGAGCTACGTTCAACCAGATTGATCCCTTAAGGGTCCAAAGGGAAAAATGGCTGCAAACTTCAACATGAGGTTACTCGGACACTGTGACACTTAGAAAATTTTCGTCTAATCCAATGGGATCACATTGGGCCCCTCTATAATAACCTTTCTTGGTTTTTGTTATCTTGGAGTGGTTTTCCCGTGGTGTCCAATTTTCAGTTGATGAAAAAAGTCTCAAATGGAAGTAGTGGAAAGTTGCAAGGTGGTGCAACTTTCGTTCTTCAAATCATGTGACCAAATAGACAGTTCCAACATGTCCAAATAGGTATGTTTATGCTAGGAATGGTCCTCTTTCACACCCAAACACGCAGAATCTCTCCAAGCTACGTTCAATCGGATCGATCCCTTAAGGGTCCAAAGGAAAAAATGGCTGCAAACTTCAGCATGAGGTTACTTGAACACTGTGATGCTTAGAAAATTTTCGTCTGATCCAATGGGATCACATTGGGCCCCTCTATAATAAAATCTCTCGATTTTCGTTATCTCAGAGTGGTTTTCCCATGTCCAATTTTTAGTTGATGAAAAAAGTGTCAAATGTAAGTAGTGGAAAGTTGCAAGGTGGTGCAACTTTCGTTTTGCAACTCGTGTGACCAAACAAATTGTTCCAATGTGTCTGAATATGCATGTTTACACTAATCATGGTCCTCTTTTGCACCCAAACCACCACGGAATCACTCGAGGCGGCCTACGTTCAATTGGATCCCGATCCCTTAGGGTCAAAGGAAAAATGGCTACAAACTTCTTGTAAGTTGCTTGGACAGTGGCGGCTTGAAAATTTTGTCTAATCGTGGAATCATGTTGGGCCCCTCTAAAATAACCTCTCTCAGTTTTCATTATCTCAGAGTGGTTTTCCCATGGTGTCCAATTTTCAGTTGATGAAAAAGTGTCAAATGGAAGTAGTGGCAAGTTGCAAAGTGGTGCAACTTTCATTCTGCAACTCATGTGACCAAACAGACTGTTCCAATGTGTCTGAATAGGCATGTTTACACTAGGCATTGTCCTCTTTTGTACCGAAACATGCAGAATTTCTCTGAGCTATGTTCAACCGGATCGATCCCTTAAGGATCCAAAGGGAAAAATGGCTGCAAACTTCAGCATGAGGTTACTCAGACACTATGATGCTTAGAAACTTCTCATCTAATCCAATGGGATCACATTGGGCCCCTCTACAATAAAATCTCTCATTTTTCGTTATCTCAGAGTGGTTTTCATGTGGTGTCCAGTTTTTAGTTGATGACAAAAATGTCAAATGGAAGTAGTGAAAAGTTGCAAAGTGGTGCAAATTTTGTTCTACAACTCGTGTGACCAAATGAACTATTCCAACACGTCCGAATAGGCATGTTCACGCTAGGAATGGTCCTCTTTCTCACCCAAACACACGGAATCACTCTGAGCTACATTCAACCGGATTGATCCCTTAAGGGTTTGAGTGTAGTATGTTGAAATAGGCCATTCCACCTATTGTTTAGGTTGTGTCTCGGTGATATGGGCCTGATGTAAGTAGGATAGGGAGTAGGAATAAGAAAAAAACATTAGTAAGGGCATTGGAAGAGATTACTAACACTACCCTTGTTGAAAATTCAAAATTGAGTCCCCTTAAAAGCAAGGCTAGAAGAGGTGAAAAGAATAAATTGCTTAAAAATAAGTTAGAATAGGTTGGAAATAGGGTGAGATTTTGGAGTTTGATGTGTTCAAAAGGTCTACAAGGATAGGGGAGGTCAAAATTATGTTATGGCATGACATGCCCTAGTTGGGAAAACAAGAGTTTTGAATGAAAAGAGAGGTTTGAGGGAGTAAACGTGGGTAAAGTCAAGGGGCAACATAATTTGGTGGTCAATTAAGTTTGTGCAGGAAAAATGAAGAGTGTTGGAATAGGTTTTAAGGTTCAGGTTCGGGGGTTTGGTTTGTCAGTTTGGCCAAAATTTTTTGGAGGGGGGTTCAATTCGTTTTGGGTTTGTTGGTACAAAAAACATGTAAAAACAAAATATATATCTATGCAACCTAGAAGCATGAATTAGGATTAGAATATCACATATCATCATATAAACAACAAAACCATCATAAACTTGAATGTCATTTAAAACAACAAAATTTCCAAAAACAAAATGTGTATAACTTGCAAAAAAATGTGAATAAAATCACGCTGATTTTTGCGTGAAAAAAAACCATGAGACCATAGCTTGTTGCTTACTATTATGCTTTGATAGATTTTTTCCAAGCATCCATAGCTTGTTTGAAAGTACTTTTTTTAGGATTTTAGCCATAGCAGCAAGGCAGTGAATTATTTGATAAAATGCTTTGGTAGACATGTATGAAAAATGTGGTAGCATAGACAAGGCAGTGAACTGTTTGAAAAAATGCCTCAAAGAAATGTGGTTTCATGGAGATGGAATGGCATGAATGCCATGAAAAAATTGCTATGGATTGTCATGGCATTCCACCACCATTGAGACACATTTCTTTAGGGCTTTTTTTAAATAATTTGTTGCCTTGTCTATGCTATTGCTTATTATTATGCTTTGATAGATTTTTTCCAAGCATCCATATCTTGTTTGGAAAAGCACCTATTTTAGGCTTTTAGCCATAGCAGCAGGAGGTGAGCTTGTTTGATAAAATTCTATGGTAAACATGTATGAAAAATGTGGTAGCATAGACAAGTAATTGTTTGAAAAATGCCTCAAAGAAATGTGGTCTCATGGTGATGGAATGCCATATGACAATCCATAGCAATTTTCATGGCATTCCATCACCATGAGACCTATTTCTTTGAGGCATTTTTCAAATGGTTCATTGCCTTGTTTATGCTATTGCTTACTATTATGCTATGATATATTTTTCCAAGCATCTAGCTTGTTTGAGAACCTGTTTTAGGCTTTCCATAGCAACAAGGCAATGAACTATTTGATAAAATGCTTTGATAGACATGTATATGTGTTAGCATAGACAAGGTAGTAAGCTCTTTGAAAAAATGCTTGAAAGGAATGAGCTCTCATGGTGATGGAATGCCATGACGATCAAAAGCATTTGATTGTCATGGCGTTCCATCACCATGAGAGCTCATTTCTTTGAGGCATTTTTTCAAAGAGTTCACTGCCCTGTCTATGATATTGCTTACTATTATGCTTTTGATAGATTTTTTCCAAGCATCCATAGCTTGTTTGAAAGCACTTGTTTTAGGCTTTCAACCATAGCAACAAGGCAGTGAACTATTTGACAAAATGCTTTGGTAGACATGTATCAAAAATGTGGTAGTATAGACAAGGCAGTGAATTGTTTGAAAAAATACCTCAAAGAAATGTGGTCTCATAGAATGCCATGACAAGCAAATGCAATTGGGAGATGCTCCTAGTTATTAGTTATGCAATGTGAAGTAATTGCATAGCTACTTAGGTTGACTTTGTAAAAACTATATTGTAATTGAAAATTTTTCATCTATCAACATCTAGTTATTAGTTATGCAATGTGAAGCAATGCTTTGAGTTTGATAGATGTGCAATGCAATGTAATCAATGATATGAATATAAACTACAAAAATCTATTTTTTGCAATTTATTAGTTAAACTCCTTATTTTATTTTCTCTTTATATCTCTATGCTATGGCAATGCCTTTAAATTTTTTAAAAAAATATTTTATCTCTTGTTCTACTTTTTTTTATCTTTTTTTTTTAAATCTATTTTTTTTTTCAATTTTTTCTAGACTTTTTCCTGATTTTTTCAAAAAATCTTATACTTTTGGTTTGTCGATTTTTTCCCCAAAAGATTTTTGCTGCTATGGTACAAACACATATCTTTTTGTAATATCAAGGATAATTTTTTAAACTTCCATGCATTGCTAATCTAAAAGGAAAAGTATACATTGGAACACATGTAAGTCAAAAATTATACATGTAAGTTGTAAAGTACACTTGAATACACGTAGCTCACTTCTATTGAACCATGAATTTATAATGCAAATATGGACACCATCAATAAAAAAATATTTGTATTAACCAAATAGCCATGTATGCATACATCAATATATGTCGATATAAGTATAAAATATAGTTACAAAATAGCCATATAGGCTTACGAGAATGCCATATAGGCATACAATGTCAAATATATCCAATACAAAATATGTACAAAATTGCCATGTCTAGGCATACAAGAAAGGGATCTGAATCAAAATTCATTTCTCTCCATGCTCTGAAATAAATTATTTTTTGTTTGGCAATCCGATGGCGATAAGTCCTTCACTTGTTTCTGCTATGCTCGAGGAGTGCTCCATTGCTCCTCCTATAGTTTAGCTCGTGGTGAAGTTTTAACTGTTACAATAAGAAGTAAAGACATTAATATATATAGAAATTACATTATAAAAAATGATATATTTAACAAAATAATCACTTGCGGCCATCTCATGATCACTCTCCACGATGGAAATATTTGCATGTTGATGCTCAGGCGTGCTCAAGCCCTGTATAAACCATCTAAATAGGAATTAAACTACGAATCAATAATGGTTTGATTTTTCACTAGAACTAACATCTATAACAACAAATGTAAATTAACATTTAGTAATTTTCCTCATACCTCCCCTATTAGAGCCATCGAGGATTGTATAGCGGATGAAACACCGATATCCATTGCCCTTGTAACATTTGGAGGCGTTTCAACAACCAACATCTGAAAATAAAAGAAAAAATTATTCAATCACAAAAAAGTTACAATAGCGATCCACGTCATGACTTATAATGTATGAGATCTAATGAACAAAATTTTGAGTACAAGTATTAAACTATATATTTTTGGTAGGCCTTGGAAGTTTCATAGGAAGACCAAGCATGATGGGGAGAAGAACACATAGTCCATTGTGAAGGATGGGAAGACTTACAACCTTTCACCTCTCCTAGAAGAAGACAAGGCAAAGCATGAAGGGCCTAGTGTTTTGATGGTGGGTGGGAAGGAGTTCATGAAGACCTTGAAGGAAGGAGGAGGAAGAGGATTCTTCCTGATTATGAAGCCAAAAAGTGAAGCAGATCTACCCACAAAGAAGGAAGATGCACCAAAGGAAGTCCAAGAGTTGTTGGAAAGGTACAAGGACATAATGGTGAATGAATTACCTAGTTCCCTACCTCCCATTAGGGATATAGGCCACCATATTGATATGATTCTAGGGGCTACATTTCCCAATAAAGTTGCATACAAGATGACACCTGCTCAAAATGAGGAGATTGCAAGACAAGTGCAAGAGTTGATGGATAAAGGGCCAGTGAGGAAGAGTTTGAGCCCATGTGTTGTTCCTATTGTCCTAGCACCAAGGAAGGATGGGAATTGGAGGCTTTGCACTGATTCAAGAGCCATTAATAGGATCACAATCAGATATAGGTTCCCGATGCTAAGAATGGAGGACCTCATGGATTGCCTATCAAGAGCATCTTACTTTTCCAAGATTGATCTAAAGAGTGGGTACCATCAGATAAGAATCAGAGAGGGGGATGAATGGAAGACAACTTTTAAGACTAATGAAGGGCTCTATGAGTGGTTGGTGATGCCCCTAGTACATTTATGTGCCTTATGAATGAGGTATTGAGACCTTTCATTGGAAAGTTTGTTGTAGTTTATTTAGATGGCATCCTTGTGTTTAGCAAGTCTAAAGAAGAACAATTGAAGCACCTTGGCATGGTACTAAGGATTGCCATGGAGGACCTCATGGATTGCCTATCAGGAGCATCTTACTTTTCCAAGATTGATCCAAAGAGCGGGTACCATCAGATAAGAATCAGAGAGGGGGATGAATGGAAGAAAACTTTCAAGACTAATGAAGGGCTCTATGAGTGGTTGGTGATGCCCCTAGTACATTTATGTGCTTTATGAATGAGGCATTGAGACCTTTCAATGGAAAGTTTGTTGTAGTTTATTTAGATGACATCCTTGTGTTTAGCAAGTCTAAAGAAGAACAATTGAAGCACCTTGGCATGGTACTAAGGAGGTTACAAGAGGAGAAGTTGCTAATCAACATGGAAAAGTGTGAATTCATGAAGGAAGAACTAGTCTACCTTGGTTTTGTCATCTCCAAGGGAAGTTTGAAGATGGATCCTTTAAAGGTGGATGCTATTCTTACTTGGCCAACAACAAAATCCATGGGAGATGTGAGAAGCTTAAATGGACTTGCAAGCTTTTATAGAAAGTTCATCAAGAACTTTAGCCAAATTTGTGCACCAATCTCGGACACCATCAAAGGAGGTAACAAAGGTGCTAATAAAGGGTTTAAATATCTAAAAATAAGAGTAGCACAATAGCCTATACTTGTGCTCCTTGATTTTGATAAAGTTTTTACCATTGAGTGTGATGCTAGCAATCAAGCAATAAGGGTTGTTTTGAGCCAACAAGGTAGACCGGTTGCATTTTTCAGTGAGAGGCTGAATGAAGCAAAGAGGAAGTATTCTTCCTATGATTTGGAATTGTATGCTATGGTCCAAGCCCTCAAAAAGTGGAGGCACTAATTGTTACCTAAATAATTTATTGTTTATACTGATAATCATGCCTTGAGTTTTTTGAATGCACAAGACAAACTCAGTCATAGGCACATGAAGTGGGTAGAGTCTTTTCAAGCCTATACTTTCACAATAAAGCATAAGAAGGGCCAATAAAATAAGGTGGTAGATTCTCTTAGTAGAAGGGCACTTGTAGTGCAAGAGATCCAACTCCAAAGCATGGGGGTTGAAGCATTGAAGGATATGTATCATGAAGATTCAGATTTCAAGGAGGTATACAATGTTTGTGAGCAACATTTGAATTCTTTTCATGGTGAATTCTCTGACTTTTTATTGCAGAATGGTTTGCTCTTCAAAGGAATCCAATTGTGTGTGCATAAATGCTCAATGAGGGAGAATATCATAAAGGAGAAACATAGTGGGAGTCTTGGAGGTCACTTTGGCGTTGACAAGACCTTGGAACAAGTTAGGAGATTTTATTATTGGCCAAAGTTGCAGGTGGACGTGAGAAGGTATGTGGAAGGTTGCACAATATGTCAAAGGGCAAAGGGAACTTCATCAAATGCAAGACTCTATCAGCCACTGCCCATTCCCAATAGGCCTTGGGAGTGTGTAAGTATGGACTTTTTCTTGGGATTGCCTAGAACCCAAAGAGGTTTTGATAGTATCTTTGTGGTAGTTGATAGATTTAATAAGATGGCACATTTTCTTCCTTGCAAATGCACTAATGATGCATCTCATATAGCAAGTCTCTTCTTTAAGGAGGTTGTTAGGATACATGGACTGCCTTTAAGCATTGTTTCTAACAAGGATTCTAAATTCATTGGTCACTTTTGGAGGACCTTGTGGAAGAAACTTGGAAAAAATATGTCCTTTAGTTCAACATACCATCCACAAACGGATGGACAAACTAAAGTGGTGAATAGATCATTGGGATAACTCTTAAGATACCTTACCAAGGAGCATGGACAAGCTTGGGATCTGATTTTATCTCAAGCTAAATTTGCATATAATGACTCCATGAATAGGAGCATTGGTAGAAGACCTTTTGAAGTAGTCTATGGCATGCACCCTAGAGGGGTCTATGAACTAAGAGATATACAAGGAGTTTCTAAGAGAAGTGCTCAAGGTGAGGACTTTGTTGTTACAATCAGGGATATTCATCAACAAGTGAAGGAAACCCTTCAAAAGAATGTTGAGAAGTATAAGGAAAAGGAATATTTAAAGAAGAGGAATGTCCAATTCAAGGTTGGAGACTTGGTGATGGCACACTTGAAGAAGGAGAGACTTCCAAAAGGAAATTATACCAAACTCATGATGAAGAAGATAGGGCCTTGCAAGGTGGTCCACAAGTTTGGCCAAAATTCTTATGAAATAGAGCTACCTCCTGGGGTGGCAATCTCTCCTATCTTCAACATTTCTGACTTGTATCCTTTCAAAGATTCTATGAATGTAGGTGATGGAGCAGGTACAACAACAATGGAGGATGAAGATTGGGTGAAGGAACTACCCCCCAGCCAACCTATGACTATTGAATGCATCCTAGACACCAAGGAGACAAAGAAGACTAGAAGGAAGGTTTACAAGGAATACCTGGTCAAATGGCAAGGTCTACCTGAAGAAGATGCAACATGGATGTCAGAAAATGATATTAAATAGCATGGAACTACTGTAGAAGACCTGATCTCAAAGAGGACTTGAGATCTTTTTCTTGCTTGGGAGTATGGTGCAAGAGCATCCATGGGTCTAAGGGACCTAGAATAATTTTTCATGTTTTTTTTCTTGGTTTATGGATGGAATAAGGTCTTATGGACCATTTCAATGCTTTGTAGTAGGTCTTATAGGTTTTTGGTTGAGTTTTTGGTCTTGGTGACCAACTTCTTTGTACAACAAGGTCTCCATCCTCCTTTATAAGTCTAGTGCATCTTGGAAGAATAAGGAAAAAGGATGTCTTGCTATATCTAGACACCTGATGGGAGTCACTTTACTTTTTGACAAGGTTTTAAATGCTTTTGACACATTTTGGAAGGCTCTTTGTGGTCGAGTTGGTAGAAGTTGCTCACATTGCCTTAACTAGGCAATTGGAAGTCAAAGCATGAGATTAGTTGTTTTCTAATGTCTCTCTTTTCAAAGGACAGTTGCAAGAAGTTGGAGGGAGTTTGTAAAACTTCAAATATGCCTCTCTTGGTCGAGGCAAGGTTGATGTTGATGTTTTGAAGAAGTTTCAATAAGAAGTTTGTTGTTTTTCCTATGTTTTTTTTAAGAATTTACTGATCCCGTACTTGGTACGAATTGTATGTTCACTTTCATGCTTCAAGCCTATAATGGTTGGATAGGTAATTGAATAATATTTCCTTTGGAGTTGGAGTGGTGAGATTTTATTGAGTATCAAGGGAGATATTCCAAACCCTTAAAATCGGGGTTTTGGGTGAAAAATATATATTTCTTCCATTCCCACTTTGTAAAATTGCTAAATCTTGGTGGGATGGAAGATATAAGGTTGTACTATCATGTAATCAATGTTTTGGAGAATGGAAGGCTCATTTTTGGAAGTTGTGCATGAATTTTGGCTTGACATCTCTATGTGGCAAGCATAATTGACAAGCAAAAAAAATGAGTTTTTGCTTGATTTTGAAGAATCTGTTTAAGAGGCACATAGGAATGGTGGAAACAGGTGTGGAGAACTTGTAGGAGTCTGAATTTGGGCTTTGGGGTGAATGGGAGAGCCTAGATAGTCAAGACCTAGGTGTAGGTATGTGAATTAGGCCTTTTGGAGCAGCAGTAGAAAGGGCCATTGTGATTGATGTTTTGATAGTCAAGAGGAAGGGTTTTGGAACCTTGTAAGGGTCCATATTAGGGGTTTGAATCCATAGGCTTGGTGTCTAAAAAGTCTGCCTTGTGTTTTTTATTCTAACTATCCTACCAGGCAAGGGCTGCAAGCCTTCAGAGAGAGTGAGGTCTAAGTCACCATAGTGATGGGTGTTTGTTGAAACCTAAGGCTAGAGGGTTGTTAAACCTTGTTTTGACTTAATGAGACATGATCCAAATGTTTTCAAGCTTTGTGATTGGTTTGATTTGTGAACCCTAGGTGTGTGGGGTTGATCTCTTAAAGAATAGTGGAGTTTAGGACTCCTCATAGGAGTATTTGAGAGAAGCATTCAATGGAGTGACTTTGCCATTTGTGATTGTGAGTTTTCCTTCCCTACCACTCTGCATCATTTCTAAAGCTTATGTAGGCTATTTCCATGGTGTTTGTGGTGGTGGCAGGAGTATTTAAGGTTTGTAAGTACCTTATGCAATAAACCCTCCTTTGTAGGGCTTGATTTGTGCATAGAATAGGGGTTTTTTGGAACAGTGATTTATGGAGCCTTTCTGTCACTAAAAATGTTTGATTCTTCAGTTTTGTGACATGATGAATGAATTTTTTCAGTCCTTTGGTATTTTGGTGATAAACTATGAGCACTTTATTTATAATTTAGGCCTAAATTAGTAGCCCTTTCCAGTGAACAATTCAAGAATTTGGTAATTTCTTTATGACAAGCTACTGATAACTTTTGATATGTTATGATGTGTTAAAAAAGGCTCTTGAATGTACATTGGGAATGTGTATATACAAAGTGAATGGAAAGGAATCACCTGATTAAGGGATATGTGACCTACAAGCAAAATGGTGGTAAGACTGTAAAAGTGTGTAATTTTGTAAATTATATAGAGATTTAAATGTTTATTTTGGCATAGAACCATCAATGTGAAGATATCAAAGGTGTGTAAATGGTTTGGTGAAGGCCTTGAGGCCAAACATGATGATTTGATATGTTGTAGCAATATGTCCCTAGGTGGAAATGGTAATTTGACTATATAAGAACTTATGAATTTGATAAATAAGTATTATGTGGATATGAACCAGGTTTGTTTTAGTAAAAAACATGATGTGAGTAATGTCTTGGAAGTTAGATGAAATGATTGACATGTAAATGGTTGATTGTAGTATCTTGGTCTTGAGGAACTAGTTGGTAAAAGTGAAAATTTGGTGAGTTGTTTGAGGAATTGAAAGATTCAGAGCTCTTTATCAGATTTTGCTTTGAATTCAGATAAATTAATGATCACAAAGGTGTGTTAGGATTTGATGGATATAGGTTGTAACATGAAAGATTGGTTTTTGGTTATTTTTCCTAGGTAAAGCAAATTGAGTGGAAGGGTGCCTTGGTGAATGATGAAAGAGTGGATTGTTTAGTGACTCTAATTAGGTTTCTTGTGCACAGATCAATCATTTTTGCTGATAAATAAGATGTTTGAAGCTTGAGGATGATAAGAAGTATTGAAATGAGTTGGATTATTGTTTCCTTGTGGTTTGGAAATGAAACAATGTGATTTTTGATGAAAAGAGAAAGAAATTTTAGTTGCTTATTCAATTTGATCTTCTCCTAATTCAATTGGGTTAGATGTTGGTGCAGGAGCACCTAGGTCATCAAATATTTTTCAATTTTGCAAAAGGGATGAGTGTTCAAATTTGTATTGAGTCAATCACAAAAGGTCATGGAAAAATGATGTAAAGCATGTTCAAGGTCATATGAGGTCTTATTTGAATGTATTTAAGGTTATGGGTAAGTTTTAGGTGGACAAAGTGGGAAAATGCAAACAATGCAATAATGTAATATTGTTAAAAGTTGTTAAATTGACAAAAACAAGGAAATTAGGTATATTAAGGGTTAAAAGGGGTAGTTTCAACCGATGGAAAGACAGTTATGGAAAAGGAAATATCTTTAAAAGGCATGTAAAGGTGAGAAAAATCAAAAGTTTGTGTTCTTGTAATTAGATTTTGAAATAAAAATTCCCTGTTTCTGAGTTTGCAACATTACTCCATTGTTTTGTTTTCTTGTGTTGGTAATTTAGGAACACACAAAGTTAAATCATAGTGTGAATACACGTAAAGAGGAGTTAGTTTCCAATTTGAAGAGTTGGACTTGGTTAGTTTTAGGAAACACAAGAATAAGAGGCAGTTTTCAGTGCCTGACAGAGTCCTTTTAGAAGCAAGTTTGAGAGTCCAATAGGGTTTTTCTTCACTACTCCACCAATGTAGGTCAAGTAAATTGGTGGAGTAGGTTAATTTTAGGATTTTTTGCATGTTTTGATGATTGTAAGTGTAGGGAAAAGCAAGAATACCATGGTGGAGTTGTTGCTACACTGGAAAATAGAGGATTTTCCTACACAAAGTGATGCTATAGTCATGGGTCATGAATAAATAAATATTGCAGAGGCTTGAAAATTATGTAGAAGTTCTTGGAAGACATAAACAATCATGTTCTAGGTGGTGGCTAGAGAAATAAAGGTTTGCAAGAGTATTTTTCACAAAACCCTCCTTGATTTGTGCTTTTACACCCTATAAACGATGGTTTATTGGATCAAAACATTTTCATGGTTTTAAATCACTATAAATGGTGAAATATTGAGCTATAAGAAATTCTCAAAGACTTTTTTGAGGTTTTGAGTGATTTGGAATGGATTTGAAGGGGTCTCCTTTGTAAAACAGGCCTAATCTACTAGCCTTTCTTTAGAGGGCAGTATGAAATCTGATGATTTTCTTTATGTCAAACATCTAAGAACTTTGATATGTTGAGATGTGCTGGAAAGTGTTTCTAAATGTGCATTGAGTTTTTTAATGAGCTTTGAGATAAGAATGTAACTACTCAATTCAATGGTTGAAAAACCTACTAGAGGAATATGATATTGTTTGATCAAAACAAAGATGTTTGTTTAAGCAGTGGAAAGGATGATATTGAGTGCTTGGTTACTATCAAAATAATGATATGATTTATGTTACTAAATTTGGTTAAGGTGTATAAGACAGGTTTGGTGACTTTGATGGTTGGATGGGTGAGTATTATGAAGCGTTTTGCAAATTGGTGATTAACCACAAGATAATAATCAAGATTCTATTGTAGCAAGAGTTTGTAACCTGTAAATAGACTACTGCAGTCAAAATATGGTGAGTACAATGCTTGATAATGGACTGATAATAGTGAGGTATGGTTTAGTTGATTTGTTGCTTTGGTGAATAAATGAAAGGATGAATTGTTCAAGTGTCAATAATCAGGTTTATGCTGTTTTTATGGTGGTTGAGAATGATGTGAATCTAATTGATTAAGTCAATTTTTTCTTTAATATGGTTTTTGCTTTGAATGAGTCAATTGGAATACTGAATAGTGGAATGATGAATGATGGCCTATGGAATGGCTAAGAGAATTTGAGTGGATTTTGGTTGAATGAAAAGTAGATTTATGATGAAATTATATTTGATCTTCTCCTGATTCTATTTGGGATTGAAATCCCTTGAAGAAATGATGTTGATGGTGTTTGTTGGATGCTCTGCATCGGATGTACCCTGATGATCGAGTGTTTTGATATGATGCTCTGCATCACTAACTGCCTTGTCTATGATATTGCTTACTATTATGGTTTCATAGATTTTTCCAAGCAGCCATAGTTTGTCGTGCTGGTGCACCTTTGCAAGCACATGCCTGCATGTGAAGTAATTGCATCGTGTTGCTTATGTTGACTTTCTAAACAACTATATTGTACAGTTGAAATTTTGTCATCTATCACCATCTAGTTATTAGTTATGGAATTTGAAGTAATGCTTTGAGTTTGAATGATGTGTAATGCAACGTAACCAACAATATGAATATAAACTATACAAGTCTATTAAGTAGAATTCATTAGTTAAGTTCTCTTTATTCTATTACCTCTGTGTATGTTTGAGTAAATCCACTGGCACTAGGAGGTGTTTGCTTGAAACCTCCAATATTAGCCTGTTCAACATCCAAAATCACATATTAAAATACCATTCGTAAAATAATGCTATTAAAATGTAATAAATTTATAATTGTTTACTAGTTACATACCCCACTGATAGGTGTACTGTAGAAATAAGTAGGTGGAGGACCGGTGTATCTAGTCTCAACACTGTGACCCTGCAATTTAATTAAAATAATAAAACTAAATTAGTTAATCTTGCATTTCAGAATCAAAATTTAATAAATTAAATTCAATGAACATGTTGAACTATCAATGCCATATGCATGATGCAAAATGTCAGCCATCCAATCCATCCCCGTAGCAGCATATGGATCTTGCATAGCAGCCACCTGGGTGTTAGTGGGGTCATATGAACAAGTCACCCCGCAAGATTGACACACATGGGTTCGAAGGCCACCACCTGAAGACTCCCTTGGATGACATTGTACAATAGGGCTAGTATGATGGATGACACTCTAGGTCAAAATGTTGATCACCTACAATGTCTCTATATCAGCACTCTCCTTCACAATAACATACATAACAATGTGCCCACGAGGCGGCCTAGTGAGAGGTCGTCTCCCTTGCAGTGTAGGATCCGACTGTGCACTAGGCCTATCCTGAGCCAACCCCCACCTCTCCTCTAGAACTCCCTCATATCAAAATAATTTGGGACTTGGTTCAATATGAACTCACTATATAGTTTCTTAAGAAAATATTGGGAGACTTCACAATTGTTGCACGGTGGGTAATCAAAGACCAATTACCACCTATAATAAACATGGTTCCTAATCTCTTGGTGGTGGCACCAATGAGTAGGAAACCTCTTCGCATTGAGGCTAAGATTTTTATTTGTTCTAGGGTTAGTGAATAAAGAGCACAAATCACCTTTAGTAATTTTTAGATCTTTTACTTTTTTATATGATAGTTTATCTGCATAATATGCCCTAGCTGCCTGCCTCCTATCTTGCCATCCCATTATTTACTAGGTTATTGAATCTACATTTTTTAAAATCTCTTTCATTGAATTTGCTAGTGTCATTTTTTCTGTGGTTGAAGCATTTGGATCACTCAACCTACTAATAAGATCCTCAATTTGTTTTTTGTTGTTCTCAATTTCACTCCTCAAATTTTGTTGAGTGTCAGGAGGGTGTTGAGTGATTGGTGGGGGATGTTGATTTTGTTGAGGAGGATTTTCATGTTCTTCTTGTTGAGGATTTTGAGGATTTGCAGGATCATTTGCATCTCCTACAAATTAAAAAAAAACAATCAAACCTAACCTAAAACAAACAAAATCAACTTGAAACTAAGAAACTCAAAACAAATAGCAAACAATACTTACATCCTACACCTCTTCATCGTTGTGGCGCCATCTTTGCAAAGGAAAAGCAAATATTGTTGATGAATTTTGTAGAATGCCTCCTCCTAGAACACGAGCATGAAAATGAGGGTTTTTGGCCGTGGGCAGAGCAGAAAAATAAACAAGAGAAAATGAATCACTTTCACTTTTTTTTTTGCTTTTAAAATGACATAACGTGCTCGTGTTATGTCATTTTCAATTTTTTTTGGAGTTGGCCACAAAAGTGTAACCCAACTTCATGCATCCGCCCCCAACACAAGATAGAAGCTCATTACCTATTTTAATCTATCAAAAGTGTTTTGTATGACATTTGACATGTGAAATCTCCATTCTTAGTGAGGCTAGTTAAGGGTGCTACAATTTGTGAAAACACCTTAAATAAATTTCTATAGTAGCTACAAATCCCTTAGAATCTCATCAATTGAGTTAAAGTTTTTGGGGGAATCCAATCTATGATAGCTCATATTTTTTCCTAGTCCACTTGAATTCCCTATGCACTAATAACGTGACCCAAGTATAATATTTTTGTCATCCCAAATTCATACTTGGATGCTTTGTAAAAAATTGCTTGTGCTTGTAGGATTCCCAACACTTCATCCAAGTTCCTTATATGTTCTCCCAAGTTCTACTATAAATAAGGATATCATCAAAGAAAACAAGAATAAAATTTCTTAGTTTTTTGTTAAAAACCTAATTCAAACATGATTGGAAAGTAGCATGAGAATTATTCAAGACAAAAGGCATGACCAAAAACTGATTCGGAGGATCTTTGTCAAAATTTGAATTTTCTCATTTTTCTCCAAAAATGACATCATCAGACAGAGTCCAAAATTCTGACTCTGACGCAACTTGAACAAAGTCAAACGAAGCTACAGAGCCGAAGACATGCTTAGTCAAACCTGGTGTGACACATGGTAGTCAAGTCACCCATACAGACTAATCCGAAAATGACACGTGGCACCTGTACGTCAAGTCAGTGAAACAGTCAGCATGCCCAGTTAGCGAAATGGACCAATGGTACATTGACGCATGTAACCCTCTTGGTGCGACATGTGGCTCCATTAGCATCCCTTCTATGGCGGTTGGTTCAACAACATATATGTATTTGTTAATAAAAAGAGTTAGCAACCTGCCTGGGGCTCAAACCCACAACCACCGGTGAGCAAAGCGTATGCCTTCACCAGTACACCATGCGACATCTGCTAACTACTATGGAATGGTGGTTTGTTTTGTTGTGAAAATTGTTGGAGTTTGTTTTAGAAATGGATGATAGAGGGGCATGACCTCCTAACCACCCACGTGAAAAAGAAATAAGCCACTGATGCAGCACAATCTGGCTTGTATAATGGGTATCAAGTCGTTTTGGTGAATTGTTGAAACCATTTACCCATTATTTTTAAACTTCCCTCCAAATTTAAAACCCAATAATCCTTTTAAAGGATTAGATATAACCTACTAAAACAATAAAAGCCTGAAATATAAAATTTGAAGGGCTCAAATAATTTGTAGAAGGTTAATTATGATTTTATGGGGGGATTTTTCAAATATCTTACTATGTAAAGGGAGATTAGGAGATTTTGAAAATAATTTGGTTGAAGGCCAAAATGGGAAAACTATTTGTATAAAAAGGGGTAGTGTAGGATGGGAGAGGTTAAGTGGTGGCTTGGGAGAATAAATTTGGTGAAATTTTTCTCTTTTTCATGCTTTCAAGGAGATTGTTCTTGTGCACTTTGGAGGAGTTATTCAAAATTTCTTTGTACCAGGAAGAACCTATGTCAGAATTTTGTAACCATTATTTTGGAGAATTAATCATATCAGTTCACTCATTTGAGAGGGGCCCGAAGATATAGTCGTTCTTACGATGAACTCTGTTATCAATTTTGTTTGCATTCTCTCTCTCTTTTCTCTCATTTTGAATTTCATCACTTTGTTATTTCTGGTTATTTAATCATGTTCGTGTGTTAAATTTTGATTAAGTAATTTGGATTCCTTAAATTGTAATCGTTATGCATTCAATACAATTGTCATAGATCCATAAAACAGATCAAATTTGGTATTAGAGCTTTGTGTGACTAGTATTGCAGAATTGGATGCTAACATGTTCCCGAAAACATTGAGGTGAAGGCAAACTAGAAGAATACAATCCTAAGATCGGCAAACGAACGACTTTTCCAACAATGGACGAAACTAAAGTTGGGAAAAGTACTGAGCAAGAGCTTGTTGATAAATCTTTTCAACAAGCCTTTCTTGACATGAAGGCTATGGTGAAAGAGCTTTATGCAGAAAAGAACAAGCATGAAAAGGGAGATTCTTCGAAGTGAGAAAAGAAGGAAGATCAAAAGGAAAAAGAAGAGAAAGCTTTAGAAGCTCCATCTCCTCCATCTTCCCCTTCTTCTTCTTCCTCTTCTACTACTATTAATCCTTTCAAAAGCAAGTCTAAGCCTATTATTAAATTGGATGTAAAATTTGAATTGCCTAAGTATTGTGGTGAGTTAATGTCAAAAAGTTAGATGATTGGATCCAATAGGTAGAAGTGTATTGTAGGATTCAAGGCCTAATAGAAGATGCTTCTATGATCTAGTTAGCCACTCTCTGAATGGGAGGTACAACTCTCATCTGGTGGGAGAGTAGGACTCAGGAGGAAAATGCTCGTCATGGTAAGGTCAATATGACTTGGATTGAATTTGTTGTTTCCCTTAAAAAAAAGTTTTATCCTTTAGATTATATGTAGCAATTAACAATGAATTGGAAAACCTTTAGGCAAGGTAAGGGTCAGTCTATCCAAGATTACACCCGTGAGTTTAGAAAATGAGCTATTGCTTTAAATGTTCCATTGTAGACTCAGGATACACTACTTAAGTACATAGGTGGTTTGCATTCTTACCTAAGACATACCATTCTAATGTTGAGTCCTAATAATTTGGATGAAGTGTCAATCCAAGCTACTCATTTAGAGTCAAGGGGTAAGAACACTTTCAGTGATAATTTCTCAAAGAAACCATCTAAGTCTGAGGGGAAGTCTAAGGCTAAAGAAAAAGATAAAGATAAAGGCAAAGGGAAGAAGGCATTTACAATTAAGGAGGGTGATAAGCCCACATGCTCCCATTGCAAGAAAGAGGGGCATGATGATTCAAAGTGTTGGAAGTTGCATCCCGAATTGAGGCCGAAAAGATACAGAGGAAATAAAGGCAAGCAAAAGAATATTGTAGTGATTCAACAAGATATTGGATCCGACTCTGGAGATGAAACTGAGATTTTTGTTGCTAGGGTCCAAGGTAAAGGGAAAGGTATAATTCTCTCTTCTGATGCAAATGTTTCTAATGCAAGTACAAGTAAAGTATCTACTCCTCCCAAAGCTGATAAACAACTGAATGAATTGTTTCATATTCGAGTTGTAACTAAGCACACTAAGATTGACACACTGTTTGATATGGGTTCTCAAGTCAACTTAATATCTGAAGAGGTGGTAAAGGAACTTAATCTAGCTACAATACCTCATCCAAAGCCATATCTGCTTGGATGGGTATGCAATGATGCTCAACTGCAGGTAACGAAACAGTGTAAATTGAAATTTGCTATCACTGCAAACTTTGTTGATGAGGTAGAGGTAGATGTTGTTCCTTTGGATATTTGTGGACTTGTGTTAGGGAGTCCTTATCTCTATGACATAAAAGCAATATTTTATAGGGGGAGAATAAGTATCACCTCTTTAAGGATGGGATAGAATACATTGTACGTGCACACAAAGTTAAGACTAATCTTGCACTAGTTAATGCTGGTCAGATGAAAGGGTTGGTCAATTCTAGTAAGAAATTTGTATTAATGCTTGTAAAACCCAAAGAGGATGAAAAAGTTGAAGCATTTAAGGGGTGTGATCTAGAGCGTAAAACTGAGATGGTCAAAATAATTTATGCTTATGATGACTTATTTCAAGAGCCCAAGGGGTTGCCACCTAAGAGAGATACAACATGAAATCCAGTTGCAGCAGGATGTGCCTCTTCCAAACATTGGCATGTACTGTCTATCAATTTTGTAGAATGAGGAAATCAAAAAGAAAGTTTAGGAGTTGGTGGAAAAGGAGTCATCCATCCTAGTACGTTCTCCAATTGTTTTGGTTTCAAAGAAGGATGGGTCTTGGAGAATGTGCATCAACTATCGAGCCCTAAACAAGATAACGATAAAGAACAAGTATCCTCTTCTCCGAATTGATGATTTACTTGATCAGTTAAAACATGCAGTTTATTTCACTAAGTTAGACTTGCGTAGTGGATATCATCAAATAAGAATTGTAGAAGATGACATTTGGAAAACTGCATTTAAGACAAAACATGGATTGTTCGAGTGGTTGGTCATGCCCTTCAGGCTTTGCAATGCACCAGCTACATTTATGAGAGTCATGAATGATGTCTTTCATCCTTTTATTGATGATTTTGTCATAGTCTATCTAGATGATATTCTTGTATTTAGTCAAACTTCGGAAGATCATGTAATTCATGTAAAAAAAAAATTCATGTATTGAGGAAAGAAAAACTCTTTGTAAAGATGTCTAAATGTGAATTTGCTAAGACATCCTTAGTGTACTTAGGCTATGTCATACGTGGTGGTCAATTGAAAGTAGACCCTACGAAGGTCAAAGCTATTGTAAAATGGCCTAAGCCAAGTACAGTTACTAAAGTCAGAAGTTTCTTAGGTGTAGTCTAGTATAGGAGGAAGTTCATTGCAAACTTCTCCTACATTGCATCACCATTGCACGCATTGACCAGTACGAAGATAACTTTTCAATGGGGAGGTCCACAACAGAAGGCCTTCAACACTATGAAGGAAAAGTTGAGCACAACACCAGTTCTAGCCTTACCAGATTTACACCAACCATTTGAGATCAAGACAAATTCAAGTGGATTTGCCATGGGAGCAGTGCTAATGCGAGGTAAACCAATTTTCTATCACTCTGAAACCTTTTCAAGTGTAGTAATTAACTATCCTACTTATGATAAAGAACTTTATGCATTAGTTTAGAGTGTTAAAAAATGAAAACACTACTTAATGGGGAAAGAAGCTGTAATCCACACTAATCACCTGCCACTTCAGTACTTGCATTCACAGTTTAAACTGCAACAAAGTAGGACTTTAGGTGGATGGGTTTTCTTCAATAGTTTCATTTGGTAATTAAGTACAAGAAAGGTGCCCACAACAAAGTAGCAGATATGTTGTCTAGGCCTCCTATTATGAATGATTTGATTATCCTTAAAGGTAGTTCCATGGTACATGAAAGTTTTTAGGAACAATATGCTAATGATGAAGACTTTAAGGAAATCTATTCAACTCTAATTGTAGGCAAACAAGTAGAAGAGAAAGATTACTATGTGTAGGATAAACTCTTGTATCACTTGGGCAAGTTATGCATTCCAAAAGATGAACAAGCACATGTAATCAGAGAAGCACACACCTCATTGATTGCAGGACATTTTGGGGTAAGAAAGATAATGAATTGATTGAAAAAATATTGTTATTGGCCTCGTATGCAAGAAACTGTAACTAAGTATATTAGAGGTTGTGTTATGTGTGCAACAAGTAAACCTAGTAATAGGAAATTGGGGTTGTACATACCTTTACCTGTACCATCCCGTCCATGGGAAAGTGTTTCAATGGATTTTGTTGGGGGCTAACCTATGTCTAGGAAGGGACATTATTACTTGTTTGTAGTAGTTGATTGGTTAACCAAAATGTGTATTTTAATGCCTTGTAAAAAAAAGGTCACTGCTAAACTGAAAACTCATATGTACTTTGAATTTGTATGGGTTTATTTTGGGTTACCTACTTCTATTGTATTGGATCAAGATTCTCCATTCCTAGGGGAATTTTGGTTAGCTTTGTGGGGACTCATGGATACCAGACTGAAGAAGAGTACAACCTTCCATCTACAGACCGACAAATAAATAGAGGTAGTGAACAAGACAGTTGTGCATCTGCTTAGAGGTTACTGCAGCAAACATCCCAAGCTGTGGAATGAGAATTTTCATTATGTTCAACATTCTTACAACCATGCAACACACTCTTCTACAAAGAGGTCTCCTTTTGAGACTTGTTTCGATTATGTTCCCAGAACATCGATGGATTTTGATTTTAGGAAAGACGATGTTGAAGATGGACGCCATGATGCAGAGAAGGCTTTGAAGTTCATCCAGAAAGTCCAATCAATTCATTAGGTAATGGAAGCACAGTTGGAGAAGAGTCAAGCCAAATACAAGGCTCGACATGATAAGCATCACAGTGATCACCATTTTTAGGTTGGGGATAGAGTTTAGTTACACATTAGCAAGGAAAGAATGCAAGGCAAAGGAAGGAAGCTCAAGCCAATTCAGTATGGTCCCTTTGAGATCTTGGAAAAGATCAGAACCAATGCCTTTCACCTTAATCTTCCTCCATACATGCACATCTATTCAGTTGTCAACATTGAGAATTTGAAGTTGTATGAGCCTCCGATGATACTGGATGAATAAAAGGATATTTAGGTTCCATCAGTTGATGATATTTCATCGGAGTACATGTCAGAGTTGCTAGAGGATGTCATACTAGATAGAAAAATCAGGACTTCATGAAGAGGTGAAGTTGAGTACCTTAGAGTGGGATTGAAGGGGATGAATCCAAGCAAGGAAAAATGGATGGAGATTGGTAAAGTGAGGGAACTTTACCCTCACTTACTTTCTAAGTAATCAAGCTTTCAGAGGTCCAAATTCTCTCTAGTGGGGAGGACTGATCTGGAGGATCTTTGTCAAAATTTGAAGTTTCTCATTTTTCTCCATAAATGACATCATAAAAAAGAGTCTAAAATTCTAACTCCAGCACAACTCGAACAGAGTCAAACGAAGCTATGGAGCCCAAGATATGCTTGGTCAAACCTTGGTCAACATAGGGCTCAGGTTAGAAAAAAGGGTCAAAATTTGACATCACCAAAAGTGGTCAAAGTCATCGTCATTGTGAAGAGCTCATTGAGAGCTTTTCGACAGTGTTTGTTTCGCACGAATTGGAGTCTGTTTGCACTAGTTACATCCAGTCAAAGTTCATAGAGAAGGTTGACTTTTGACTATACAGATGTTGACATCAGCTTGTTGACGTGGTAGTCCATATGGTATGGATGATGACATGGACTAATCCTGGCATGACACATGGTAGTTGAGTCACCCATATGGACCAATCTGGAAACAACATGTGGCACCCGTATGTCAAGTCAGCGGAACAGTCATCATGCCTAGTTAGCAAATGGACCAATGGTACATTGACACGTGGCACCCTCCTAGTGCGACATGTGGTTCTGTCGGCATCCCTTCTATGGTGGTCGGTTCAACAACATATATGCATTTGTTAATAAAAAGAGTTAACGACTTGCATGGGGCTTGAACCCACAACCACCGGCGAGCAAAGCGGATGCCTTCACCACTACATCACGCAACATCTACTAACTACTATGGAACGGTAGTTTGTTTTGTTGTGAAAATTGTTGGAGTTTGTTTTAAAAATAGACGGCGGAGGGGCTCGACCTCCTAACCACCCACGTGCAAAAGAAATAAGCCACCAATGTGCCACGGTGTGGCTTCATATGTATAATGGGTATTAGGTCATTTTGGTGAATTGTTGAAACTGTTTACCCATTATTTTTAAACTTCCCTCCAAATTTAAAACCCAATAATCCTTTTAAAGGATTAGATATAACATACTAAAACAATAAAAGCCTGAAATATAAAATTTGAAGGGCTCAAATAATTTGTAGAAGGTTAATTATGATTTTATGGGGGGGTTTTTAAATATCTTACTATGTAAAGGGAGATTAGGAGATTTTGAAAATAATTTGGTTGAAACCCAAAATGGGAAAACTCTTTGTATAAAAAGGGGTAGTGTAGGATGGGAGAGGCTAAGTGGTGGCTTGGGAGAATAACTTTGGTGAAATTTTGCTCTTTTCCGTGCTTTCAAGGAGATTGTTCTTGTGCACTTTGGAGGAGTTATTCAAAATTTCTTTGTACCAGGGAGAACCTATGCTGAAATTTTGTAGCCGTTATTCTGGAGAATTAATCAAATTGGTCCAATCATTTGAGAGGGGCCCGAAGATGTAATTGTTCTTACGATGAACTCCGTTATCAATTATGTTTGCATTCTCTCTCTCTTTTCTCTCATTCTGAATTTCATCACTTTGTTATTTCTGTTTATTTAATCATGTTCGTGTGTTAAATTTTGATTAAGTAATTTGGATTCCTAAAATTGTAATCGTTATGCATTCAAAGTAATTTTCATAGATTCGTAAAACAAATCAAAAACTCATAGTACCCGTAGTGGCATATGAAAGTTATCTTATGGATATCTTCATCCTCCACTCTAATTCAATTATACCCAAATATGAGATCTATTTTTTAAAATAGATTGCACCATGTATCTCATCAAACAATTCAATATCTTGAAATTAAGTATCTATTTTTATGGTCTTTTAGTTAAGATCTTGTAGTCAATACATAAATTCTCATTGTCCCATATTCATTCTTGGCCAATACCATAGACAAGGAAAAAGGACTTGAGCTAGATTTGATGTGATCCATATTGAGTAGCTCCTTGATGGATTTCTCAATCTCTTCTTTATTCCTAATAATATGATGATAAGGAGTGGTAATTACTAGCTTAGTCCCTTCTTCTAACTCAATTACATCTTTGAAACCTCTATCAAGAGACCTTCCAATAGGTATGCCATTGAATAATTTTCTATGGCTATCCAAGATAGATTGGATATCAACATGATATGCTTTTTCATATATAGGAGTAGAGAGAGTAATCAAGCATTGAGTTGTCGAAGCAACTTCTTTATGAAAAATTGTTATCTCCATCCTTTTTTTGACACAATTCTAAGATAACTATTGGGCATACCACATAGAACAACTTTATTTCTATCAACTTGGAGCTTAGGTTCCATGGTCTAGAATTTTTGGTGAATTCTCTATGAGAATGGAACCATTGAACTCCCAAAACCATATCTTTATCTCCTATGTTCACAAAATAGATTTATAATTTGTCACATTACGACTATCCAAAGTGATATTTAGTTGTGCAATCTTCCTAATACATGACATAGTGAAACTATTTGCAATCATTATATTGAAACCTTCATATTATTTTGTTAAAAGGCCTCTTTTGTTTACTCAACCTTTATTGATGAAATTATGTGTTGCCCCACTATCAACCATAACTATTACTCTATGCCCTTTGAATACTCCATAATTTTAAAGGAGTTATATCTAAGAGTTCCTAGTATTGTGGGAAAATAACCAAATGAAAACACTTCCTCTTTTTTCCTTTTAGGATCTAGTTCACTTTTAGATTAAATTTCTTATATGTTATGCTCTTCGTCAAATAGCACCTCGATATAATAAACTTGGTCTTGGCCAAGGTATATGTGTCTTGGTTCATAAGGCTCCTTATAGGTAAAGCATAGTTTCTTTCACCTTATTTCATTCTTTATTTCTCTATCTCTTTGAGGTGATAAGACCTTTGGTTGAGTAATCCCATTTTGAAAAGGCTTCTTAGAATTAGGGGGATTGGATTGTGTTGGCATTTCAATTAGCACCTCTGGAGTGCTTATTGGAAATGATCAGCTATTGAAATTTTGTAGTGTTTGCTTCTTCAAATTGGGAGGGGAAGATCCCTCTTGTTGCTGATTTTTGCGTAAAGGAAAGAATAAAGAAAGTAAACTACTATCCTATCTTTTTTACTCAGCGGTAGGACACAAGGGTGCATAAAAAAATGTGTCGTAGCTAAGATTTTTCTCTAGTTTCTACAGACCTTAACTACGACTAAACTATCTTTTAATCTATCCTATATCCTCAAGATTAACAAAGCATTAGGGCATAGGAGCGGGAATGGATGGTTCGATCACTTGGTCAAATTAGTCTCTCAGGATGCATCTGAAGGCTAATTCAACCAAGTGATTGAACCATCCATTGCTACTCCTATGCCCTCATTCTCTATTAATCTTAAGGATATAGGATAGATTAAAAACTAGTTTAGTCGTAGTTAAGATCTACAAAAACCAGAGAAAAAGCTTAGCTACGACACATTGTGTTTATGCACCCTTGTGTCCTACCACTAAGTAAAAAAGATAGGATAGTAGTTTACTTTCTTTATTCTTTCCTCTACACAAAAATCAGCAACAAGAGGGATCTTCCCCTCCCAATTTGAAGAAGCAAACACTACAAATTTGCAATAGCTAACCGTTTCCAATAAGCACTCCAGAGGTGTTAATTGAAACACCAATAGTTTTCTAGTGCCCAAACTTGAAGGATTCATACTTGAATCAATATAAACCAACTCTAGGCATCCCATTTCATTATTTCTTTTGCAAATTGAAGATCAAAAACATCAATTTTCTCTCAAGGACGTCTTTTCAAGATATGACAAGGGTTTTGGACCATTCATTATTTTTGAAGATTAGTGGCTCAAAGAGTTTTATTTCTTAGAGGTTGAATCCAAAGGAAAATTTTCTCAAGGAGGCAGCTAATAACTTCCAATCTACCTCTTGTCTACTTCCTCTTTTTTTGTCTTAGGTTTTCTTGCATGTCACATAAATCAATAGGCTACCAAAAATCTGACCAACTGGGTATGATCAACATAATTTTCCAATTAAACCCATCTCATCAAATTTTCCAGAAACAACAAACTTGTTGCCTCTATTTTTGGGGGTTTTTTTGAAAAATTCTTAGAATAAAAAATTTGAGGAACTGGGTTTGTTCAACATTGAAGCACAAAGAAAACCCATGTGCCCAATTTTTTTCTAGAAAAATACTTCTCGGTAGGCGCTATTTTTAGGGGTTTTCAGAAATTGTCAGAACAGGGTCGTGTGCATAGTCAATCTTTAAGTCTTTTAGGATGTAGTACTCCTAAGTGCAATACAAGACCAAGATGACCTTGTATCATGATTTCCTAAAAATGACTAACACAGACTTACATCAAAAGAACCTAGTGGTCAATTCAAAAGATTTGGAGGGCATGAATCAAATCACGCTACAAAACATAGAAGAATTCAGGTTGCTTCAGGTTGCGTCCATCCCCATCACATTACAAAGTGTGGAGCTTGTAATTGCTTGCATTAAGTATTACAATCCTACCACGAGAGAAATGCAATCAGTAGATGGGAGGGTGATCTGCAGCTTGAAACCAGAGGACATTGAAAAATGTTTTGCTATTCCACCATGCCCGACCAATGTGGTCATATCAGTGACAAAATGTGAAAGAGAATTTGAAGCATACATGTCAAGGAATAATGAAAGAAAGATGGTTGAAAGTGAAAAAGGCCAACTTTCCCAAATTGGTTGGATGAGGAGAATTATGAGATGAGTATGTAGTGTTGATCACTCTACTCAGCAGGATAACTGGACAGGAAGAGGGAAATCAATTTCAGTCATGGATGTACTACATCATTGCCAAGATTATCAACAAAAGAGAACACTACGACTGGTTCACCCTGATCAGTGACACTCCACCAACAAATTACTGGGTTTCTATAGGCTCATAGGTTCCACATGTGTTCCTACCTTGTATACCTGATTGCCTTCCAGGGCGAGTTCAAGATACTGAACAATGTGGGGACCTTAGGTGTGTAGAAGGTTCATGAACACTTTTCACGTCTTGAGTTTACTCAAGCAAAATGACACTTCAAATGGACAAGTGACCTCTTCATCATGCATGTTGTACAAGACCTCGACCATGAGATGTATGTGCATATATCACCAACAACCAAGGAGGAAATGGTGGACTCAGTGGATTGGTTTATCTAATTCCCCAATTTCACCTACATACGCGTGTATGGTTACAATGGTCACCCTGCCATGATGCCAGGCTACCCTTCAGATAAGGTGGTGTTCATGGAGTTCCTAAGGAAGTTGGCTGAAGTTCACACTCACCTACACCTGAAGAAGAAGCCAGCTGCAAGCTTTCCCATCCAGATGAGACTATATAGATGTAGAACAATGATAGATGCCAAATTGATGAGCCAAGGAATGGTGAGACTCAATCTCAAATATCTCATTAAGAGAAGGTAATATGATCCAAGAGGCCTTTATGCAACACATATTGAGCAACACTCATCACATGAATCTTCTATGGAAGATTATTGGGTCAACTGTGACGATGATTTTGAGGTATGAAGAAGGAACTATAGCCGGCTTGGGCTCTAACAAATTGTTGACTTTATGTCAGAAGACATTGAGAGCCTAACTAATGATGAAGGGGAATTCATTCTCCCCTCGTTCTTCATAGATCAAGTGGACTCACAGCCACTCGGGAGAGTGGATTGGTACGCAAAATAAAATACATCTATAGAGGAGAGAACGAGTAGAATTGTTAGAAACAGTCAACTCTACCTAGACAACAAGAGGACAAGGAAGGTAGTACTTCCTCGAACAGATCCGCCGCCGATTCAATCTACACTACCTTCCACATCGAGGAAGAATCCTAGACAAAAGATATGGAGCAATCTCCCCAAAGGGATGCGGATGTCAAGGTACACAAGGGAAAGAACATAGGGGTTACATATGGAGACAACCACAAACACACCCGAGATAGTCATGGGAATCACTGCCCCCAAGCCAGTGATTGAGATAATCACTATAGAGACAAAGCCCATAGTAGAAGCAACAAAAACAAAAATGATGCCTGTGATAGAGATAGAGCCACCAACTTCACCACCATCATAGTAGTCACAAGTCCCTATCTACTTCGACTCTCCACCGAGAGACATCACTACAACATAGTCTCACTCATCGAGCATTTAGGGGCCCAAAATTCCTCCTTCCAGCGAGGATAGCCAGGATTCTATCTGGCTTGAGGGTTTCCTAGGAAGGAAGAGGGAAAGGCCATCATACAAGCTTGAATTCATAGAGTTTGATCATGTCCCACAAGACATGCCGACAAAGAAATTGAAGAAGCAAGTACATGTGGAAAGGAATGCAGAGAATGAGTTCATCATAGAGACTACTACCCCACCTAAGGACAAAAACATACATGAGGTATGAGTTGAGGAATTCATGTTGTCTAAGCTCAACCTCGGAAAGACCACCCATCAGGTGGAGGCAGACTTTCTCAGAATTGCCTCAATGAGTGTCCAAGAGAGGATGGCTAAGGATGGAAAGGACAAAGCAGCCTTAAAGGCTAAAAATCAACGATTGAGAATGTACATCTCTAGCTTAATGCATGTCACCTCGAACATCTCATCCTTGCCCCAGGAATTGTTGGATTTCCCCTCAGAGAAAAACCATCATCAGTTAATGACATATGGAAAACACTTGAGAGATCAAGTGGAGGAATTTTTTATCAGAGGGTGGTGTATACTAGCAGAGCTATACTAGTTGAGGGATAAAGCACATGGACTCCACACAAAGATTCAACAGTTGGAGCAAAAGATAGTAGAAAAGAGGCCAGATGATGAAATCATGATTGCAGACTTGCAATTGGCATATCAATTAGTCTTCACTGAAGAGAGAAAACATCTTTTGCTTGGAAGGAACAACTAGCATGTATAAGTTGAAAGCCTATGATGCCAATTATGTAGAACTAATTGACTACCAACAGGTTGTCACAAATATTATCAACTTCGTAAGAACGTTGGTAATATCCTTCCCTCACATAGAATATCAGTGCGAGGGAGGAGAGTACATTGAGCTAGGTACAGTGCAGAATCAATTCTGGGATGTCATCCGTAGCACATTCCTCGATGATTCCAATGGTTGCAAGTTGGCCAATGTGGCAGCCATGTCTACCAAGTTAGATGACACAGCTACCAAGTGTATAAACTATCAACATCAACTCATGATAGGCGAAGTAATGATAAAGTGCCACATCATCATCTTGCAAAGCATTAATTACCCAAAGGCTGAGGAAGTCAATGACTGAATAGAGGCATTGTTGACCAGTGGTGAGGAGTTGTAAAGCACCTCAAGAAGGATGTCCTACCTTCCGGAAAGACATTAAATGTGACTAGAGTTAACTTGATGCCCCTTTCCAAGTTAACTCCACATCCCACAGATCATGCATTATCAAATCCCATTAATTGAGGATGTTGAATTTGACTTCCATAATTTGTGGATCTCAGATCTCCACTAAACGTGGATGTCTATTTTGGAGGCACTTTTATAATAAAGTTCACCTTTAGTTTAGTTTCAGTCAACTAAAGTAGTTTTCTAGTTGACTCTTTGTTTAGTTTTAGTTAACTGAATATTTTTCTAGTTAACTGCTTGCTCATCTACTTTTAGACATAGGAATAAATCTTGCTAATTGATTGGAAAGAACTCAATGTTAACTCAAGGAGATTTTAAGGTTGCCTTCTCCTTTGAGTTCTATAAATAAGAGCCTTAGGCTCATTATTTTGTAACTTTACTTCACGACAGCAAAATGTTGAGAAATTTTGCCTTCATATTGTTCACTTAGTATATGTTCTTAGATCGTATTTGTTGTAGTTAAGCACCAAGTACAACTTGGGCTCTCTCTACTCATGTAGGTGTGTCCAATCTTTGTTCATGTGTTCATTAGTTTGATCGCAACATGTGTGATTGTCTCTTTGACATAAGTTGTTGTCCCAACATGTATTCTTTGGTGAAGTATTGAGATAATAAATCAGGAGAGTTACCATGCTTTTGATCCAAAAGTCTCAAGGTTTTATCATTGTGTGTTGTGTTTAATAATTTGTTTTCAATCTACACCTCGGAAAGGCCTTGGTGCCTCAGGAATTCAGGGGATAAGATTATCATCCTTTGTTGTTTCTTGTGATTTAATTTTCATCCTACACCTTGAAAAGGTCTTGGTACCTCCTTGGGAATCCTGAGATATAAATCACCATAAGGATTATTTGTGTGGATTTTATTTTAGTACGGATCTAGGAGTTCAGAGCCTTCAGATGCATCCTAAGAGACTAATTCAACCAAGTGATCAAACCATCCATTCCCGCTCATATGCCCTCATGCTCTATTAATCTTGAGGATATAGGATAGATTAAAAGCTAGTTTAGTTGTAGTTAAGATCTGTAGAAACTAGAGAAAAATCTGCGCTACGACGCATTGTGTTTATGCACCCTTGTGTCTACTGCTGAGTAAAAAAGATAGGATAGTAGTTTACTTTCTTTATTCTTTCCTTTTTTCCAAAATAAATAACAAGAGGGATCTTCCCCTCCCAATTTGAAGAAGCAAACACTACAAACTTGCAATAGCCGACCGTTTCCAATAAGCACTCCAGAGGTGCTAATTGAAATGCCAACAGATTGGAACCTATTCTTAAGAACATAATTTTCCAAAGTTAGAGCCCTTTGATAGCCTCTTGAAGTGATGGTGTCTTGAAATTTTTAACCAACCCTTTGAGAGGTTTAGTTAATCCTTCTATAAGAAACATTGGAAGCTTCCTTTCTAAGACATTAGGAACCTTGACTAAAATATTCTAGAATTGTGTTACATAGTTATTAGAAAAATTGATTTGCTTCATTTGGGCCAATTCTTTGAAGTGGACCTCAAGATCCTTCTAGTCAAATCATTTGATTATCCTTTTTCTAAACTCATCATAAATGATAATGAGTTTTTGACCTTAGGGAAAAACCCATGGTACCACCATTCACATGTAATTCCATCAAGGTGTAGTGTGGTGAACTTTACAACTTCTTTCAAACATTTGTCTTAGTGATAGATAAGTATCTAATTTTTGAATAAAAAATAATGTTGTACTCTTGTTAGAATCATCAAAAGTGGAAAGAATTAATTCCCATAAATAATGTTACAACTCTCTATTATGTTAATTACATAGGGGCATTTATTCATTTCTCAATTCATTCCCCATTTTGAGGTTGTATAAATCAATTAGGGTCATTTTTTCATGGTTTTCTTATGCAAGAGATCTATACTCTTGGTAATAGGCTATGATGTCATTCGTAATGAGATTTTTTTCTTCAACTACTAAAGGCCCCTCTTCCCTTTGTAGGAAGGAAGGTTGAAAATGTATAGTAATTAGACCAATAAAAACTCTAGAATTGTTATTATTCTTATTTTTGTTGTTTATCAACTAGTTTCCTTCACCATTATAATTCTAGATGACCTTGGGAATATTAAAATTTTGTATAGTTTGCACTAGTTATGTCATCATGTTGGTCAATTTTTGTTGGCCCTAGATAAGGGCATTAAATTTTGCATCATCTGCCATAGCTCATTTTCCCCTATTAGCCTCTTTATAAATTGTTCCTTTACTTTTTGTAATTAGAGATTCTAGAGACTATGTTTTTTCTCATTTATCTCTAATAATATTTTATTCCCTATCACTAACCTACTTATGAAGTGTACTAAAAAAATTCTTAACTATTTTCCTTGAGATGGAAAGATCACTATCTCTAATACCACTGTAATGTTCTTAACTCTTTTTAAATTTTTTTTCTGTAAATGTTAGAATGAAATGTAAACCCTTGCACCTTTTAATCACCAAGATCTTGATGTGAGCAAGGTGAGAGAATATGATGATCAGTAAACTAACTTACTAGCAGTGGGCCACACTATTCTAAAACATATGCAATATAAAATATTCAAATAATTAACCATGTCTTGGCAACATTGTCATCCAAACTTACATTCTAAAGAAATCTAGTAGTGAATTGCATAGATGTTACAATATGAATGATAAGCAATGGAATTTTCTTCCATTTTAATTCCAAGAATTATAAAAAGAAATTGTCCAAAAATCTAGAAAAAGGTATTTTATTAAACAATTGAAAACCAAAATGCAAATCACATAAATATAAAATACCCAAAATATGAAGCAAGGCCCAATTGAGGAT
>VDFB02052274.1:0-26791 GCA_007258455.2 Sequoia sempervirens
TTTTATTCTTCTCCTAAAAATGTTGTTTAGTCATTTCCTTCATAAGGAAGTTAAGGCAACATAGTGTCCAAACCTAAGGTTGACTCACCTTGAGGGTTGCAAGTCAATTCTAATCATTTGTGGCACTATCACTCTTCCTAATGAACATAGAAAAGGTGGATTTTTGATGAGGTGGACGTTGCCTTTTGATTTTAGCATAGGTCCCTAGACCCGCATCACATCACCCCATTTTTAAGGTCATTTTAGGGGAGATCCCCTTTTCCTATATTTCACCTTGAAGGCTTAGGGGCAAGTTTAGAGTTGTTAAAATTTTTGGATTTGCAACTAACTATAATATACCATCTAGCCTCCTCTTTTAGAGGAGATAGAAAACTCATAGATGGTTGAGAGGCAGGTTTGGGGCATTGTGTAACAAACAAAAAATCCCTAATCTTATGATAAGAGGATTAACACCAATAACAAGTGTTCAAAAGGTTAATGTATAAAATTATTTGGGAGTAATGGGTCTTGTCAATTTTAATATCCATATTTTCTTTGAGGAAATTTGAAAGTTCAACCTCAACATAGACTTGATGGTTAGGCTAGGCTAAATAAAAAAAAATGAGTTCTACACAAACAACAAAATCTAGTGAGGATGCAATCTAGGTGAGAAAGTTCCAAAAAGGTAGAGGTAATCATCAAAGTTCAACCCAAATTGAAATATGAAGAGACTTTTCATTGCAACTAAAAAGTCACGGGTCCAAGGTTTAAACACAAGAAAAGAGGAATGGACAAGCCATGGGCCCAAGGTAAGAACAACTTAAGCATGATTGGATTTAAAGTAAAATGAAGAAAGAAAAAATATTTATTTGAGGTATTATGTATTGCAGCAAGCCAAATCCCATGTGGGCTCCAATATTTAGAAACCCATTCATGCATCACACTTTTAGGAGGGACCCTTCCCACAAAATATATAGTTGACAAGAGTGAAATTTTCAAGCCATTTGTAGGCTTCATCAAAATATGAAATGGGGAGAACAACTTTAGGATAAATTTTTAAGGTTGTTTGGCCGGGACAACCATTCAATATCACCATAAAGCTTTCAACTCCAACAATGACAAATATGGAGGAATGAAAAGCTGAGGCCATTTAAAGAGGTGAAAAATAAAGGTCCTCAGGTTGAGCACATGCAAAAGGACGACAATAAATGCAAACAAAGGATACAATGATCTTATAGAAGGTTGTGGTATGGCATACACATCACAAAGCTAAGAAACCCTAGTAAAGCCCAATTTCGATTGAAATCACCTACATTTTATTTTCTAGTTATATATGTGGGAATATATATTTATATATATGCTCTTCACCTCACATTTTAAATATGAAAAAGAAATTAAACTATTCTCTTAAATTTGTAGAAAAATTTATGACTAACACATTCATTAGTTAAAGTAATTTTTGCAACTAAATATCTAGAAATTATTATGTTAGAGAAGCCATTTGGTGTTATTGTTGTGTGGTGTATAGTTCTACCTGGTGATGATACTAATTTAATGCCTCTATTCTATTGGGGTATTTTGAAGATAGAACTCCATATTTAGAGGTTTTACAACATATAGTTCAATCCTTGTGATTTGTAATTGTAATACGATGGTGGTTGTAGATGATTTGCATGCCATGAGGATTTTCATTAGAATTTTCAAGTTAGGACCTCTATTTTTAAATTATAATGTGAGAGAAGAAGTTTGATGGGGTAGCCATCTAGAAGGATTATGGTGGAATTCCCTGTGTTAAAAATTTAATAGTAATGTGTTATGGATATTTATTTTTTTAATTTTAAGTTATGAATTCAGATTCAAATTATTTTGCACCAAACATAATTATTAGGGGCTATCACATTCAAAAACTTGTTTCTTAAGGAACCACCATTTTGTAGGCCATTTATTTCTAGGAATAAAATTTTGGTTTAATAACCAAAATTAATTTTAAAAAAATATCAAAAACTAATTTATGAATTTATGAAAACTTCTAATGTATTTATAGTAATTTTTTATTCAAAAAAAAGGAAAGGGCACTAATCCCATAAGTTTTAAATAACATAAGGCTAAACAAAGAAGCAACAAGAGAGCATGTAGTCTCGACCAAACAACAAAAGGCCACACGGGCTCAACATAACAACAAAACTAAAGACACAAAATAACAAAAAACAAGAAACCACAACACCAAAACTAACTGATAAGAATCCAATTAGTGACGAGGACTTCCAGGGACTCTTCCCAATCCTTCTTACATTTGGCAGCTCCTTTTTTATTATTGTCATCCTTGTTTTGGTTCTCATTGCCTTTGGCCATTTTCTTCTTCCATTTGTTGATTTTAGAGCACGACCAGAAATGGTACCCATGAAAACCTTCTTCATAATTTCCTCAGTAAGCATTATGATTTTTGAAAGGGAAATTTCCATGTATTTCATCTTATCCTTATTGGTGTTGGTCTCCAATTTATTTTCCATTTCCTCCACCTTGGCTTGGAGTTTCTTAAGTTCAATTTTATCCTTGTCTCTAGTGACATGGACCTTGTCAGGAATAGGTCTCCTTTCCACATTTTCCCCATCACTTAATTTATATTGTTAAATTCATTCTTTTGAGCACCTTCAAACTACAAAGGGATTTAAAAAAAACTGTAACCTTGCTAGGAAAACTCACTCTTTTGAGATCTTAGAAATTCTAAAACATTGACTATTGTTATAGGGGCCTTGTTTCTGACATGCACCTCATATGGAATATTTTCAAGATAAAAAAACATATTTCGATGCAAGCATAATGTCAAGGATTTTTGTTACTATGGTTTTAATACAAACCAATAGGTAAGGCCATTTTTTACCTTACAAAGGCATTGACCCATTTTTCTTTTGTTTTTCAAACTATTAAATTCAACCTCTATTTTATACATTTTTTTCTTTGTTCATTCAAATTTATACCAGAGAAACAATTAGTTTTAGAATATTGGCTACTTATCTTGTTTTTAGAACAATTAAAAATTATAAAAGTCATTCAATCTATGCATTTGTATGTGTAAATAAATACGTTGAGGAGCTTATCATTTTTGTATTTGTGTAAGTGGATCTCAGTAAGGGTGCATATTAAAAGTGATGTTATGTATTTTTTTTTAAAGTATCTAGATTAATTTATAAATTTATAGATTAAAATTTAGTATCAAGTTTCATATCATACTCGATTATTTTCATATTCCCTTCTTCATTCTCAATCACTAAATACGATTTACTTGATGATACAAATAAATAAAATGCAATTTTACTCTCTAGATCCAAAAAAAAATGTAAATTCAACAATAATAGATTATGAAAATATCACATCTTTAATATAAATTTATAACTACCACCAATATATTTACTTTCCTACCTTTTCTTTTAAAGGTTTAAAGATGTTGTGAGTGCTAATAAGAGTGAACCAAATATGTCAAAGGCATATAAACATATTTAAATTAAAAAAAAAAAAAAAAACTTTTGTCTGTAGGCTGACAACTACTCTCACGCAACATTCAGTATTCTTTTCGTACTTTATCTCCTTATCTTCAAATGTATGTTCACAAGCTTGAAAAGGCTTTTTTCTTTTAGATTTTCTTGTGCTCTTTCATAGAGAACTTGAGAAGAAAGCAAATATAATAATATTTTAACATTAACTCAGCAAGGAGTTGACCATGCTTCTTTTTTCGAAGGGTAGTAAGGAAGGAAGAGTATTGCTACCTAATACGTGGAAATTTGTATAAGATTCAGCGAAATTACTAGTGTTGATGATTGTTAATAGTAATGCAATTCCAAATTCTTTATGAGGACTAAGAGATAATAAACAAACTACATGCAAAACACTAGAAGAATTTACTTAGTTATTATGGGAAACATAAATAGTTTTTGTGCTACTATATCTTGAATAAATCCTATTAAAAGATAAAAATTTATATTTTGGAGTTCATTTGGTGCACATAAATGAAACCCCCTCATGTAGATAGCCCTAAATATTGGGATAGTGCTCACATAATGTCAAAAGGTGCATCTCCAATCCATTGAAGCATTACTCTATGTGGTCATAACTTACATAAAAAGAATCCATAAATTATTGTGAAAGGAATCTCAACTTCAAATAAAGAGAGTACCCTAAAGAGACACTGTGTGCAATTGGACTCTTAAGACAACAATTTTGACTACTATATGCAGTGGAATCATTAACATTGCACACACTGAATGTGTATGCAATTTGTCAAATAAATAAAACAAATTAAATAAATAATTGAAGCTTATGTAATCTAGTATGATTTAGATATATTATGTTATGATATTTTAAATATATTCAAAATTATAGGTAATCCTCCTTGGAGCACGACTAACTACTAAAAGGTAGTCTTACCAATATAATAACCAATGTTAAAATCTCAGCCTAGCACTGCCAAACCTACCACCATTGAATATGTGATTTCATAATTTATAGGTTTGAATATAATTTTTAATTTGAAGGCCTACATAGGTTTTAAGTTTGAATAGGAACACTTAAACGAAAATAAGTTCATTTTGAAACTTGGATTTTAATAATTAAATTACATGTATTTGAAATCTATTAAAATAATTTATGCATAAAATTGTGAACCTTAAAATATCTTTTTTCTTGTGCAAGTACTTAAATATTTGGTGGTTCCAGTCTCTAAAATGGGCATTGATTGCAAATTATTTGGAAGAGAAAAACTTGCAATTATGCATATTTAGACTAGAAGCTATATATATTACATTTTTTTTATTTGGTTTATGATGAGAATTTGTACACTTGTGTATATTTTAAATTATCAAGTATGGAATTAATATACCAATAATATTGTATGTCTTTGGACAAAAGAGTTGAAAGATTGCATAAGGTCAAGCTATTAAATGTGAGGAAAACTACATAATATTTTAGTATCCAATCCTTATTAACAATAAACTATATTGATTTAGCTCCTATGTGGAGCTAGATTTTGATTACTATTATTTATTTTTTCTTATGAGATGGTGAGTAGTTGCACATATTTTGGTGTATTAATGACATGCGTGAGTATAAGTTATGATTGGTACTTTAATATATATATATATATATATATATATATATATATATATTATATTCAAACAATAATTAGAATATGTTCTATTGATGGATCAAACTATAACAATTACCCTCACAACTATGGCTACATGCTTAGCTATAGGGTCTTTTTCTTGGTATCTTTGAATCATTGTCAATATTAATAAATAAAATACTTTTAAAGTTGCATCTTTTTAATAAAATCATTGAAAATCTCTTAAATTATCACACTCTAAAATAGTTGAAAACTAATCATAATGCTTAAAAAATAATATCAAAAGGTCAATAAACACAAATATAAATGATTGAGAATAAGACTATAAATATTTGTTTGTATAGAACATTTAAAATGGTGCTTTTACTTATTATTTGCTACTTATACAACTTATTTTTGTATTTAATTTTTCAATAAACAAAAATAATTTCTAGGTAGTGAGTGCCACCAATATAGAGAGAAATTTAGGTAGTGAGCAAGTGGGGACGAATGTTGATAGGTAAGCCGTCAGCAGGGGCGGGCATTGGATCAATAATCACCTTTTCATTCGTGTTTACTAAATCCCATTCAACATTTGTAACAATGTTGTGGATAAATACAAGAATTACCATTCGTGCAAATTCATTGCCTGGACACATTCTTGGGCCACCTCCAAATGGGACGAATGTGTAAGGTGCTGGCCCATTCCCTTCAAATCTTGATGGATCAAATTTTTCTGGATCTTCAAAATATTCTGCATTTTTATGAGTTGAACTTGTTGTCCAAAATAACTGCAACACATTGACAAAAAACCACTATCTAAGAAATAAAAGACACTAATAACAAACTTTATAAGTAAAAAATTACCAAAAAAACCTCCTTTCACTGAAAAAAAAACTTATAAATTGTGACAATTATATAAAAAAAAATTGTAAGAAAGTAATGAAAATTGCAAACAGTTCAAATTCTTTAAGTTGATATCTCAATTTGTTACTATCAAAGGAGGGGAACTCAGATTCCACCAATATCATTCACAGACAAAACTATTAAATAGATAACTTTAACCATTGAACCAACTTTTTGATTGATAAGAAAATGCATGAAAGTTTAAAACACATCGAAACTCAAAAACTTTGCCAATCAATGGAATCATTCTATAATTGAATGTAAATAGATGACCGGGTTAATCTATTCTAGTATGACTTAGGAGATAATGGTGAGAATTGGGTTAGCTCCTTTATCTTTACAACTATTCATTTAACTGCACCCCATTTTTAGGGAAAAAAGAAAACTATAGTAGGTAGTCAAATACTTTTATGGTTGTAAAAAGGTAGATGAGTTCTCTCTAATCAACTGCTGTAATACGTAATTAACTAGTTCAGGGCGCGTACCTTCCATCCCTTGGGGATAGTGAAACCAGCATAGGAGATATCTACAATAGCCTTGCGCCAAGTGCCTCCTGCCGGAGGATACAGTCTGAGCGTCTCTTGAGCAGCTCTCCACGTATACTTCATCTTTTGAAGGTCATCCCACTGCAGCACAGGCACCTCATGCCTTGCCTCCTTCTCCCGCTTTATCTCCATTTGCTCTGCACTTTTTACTCAAATCAATAATCCTATCTACACATGTTTAAAAAAACAGGGATGCAGAGGTGTTTAATATATACCTTGAAGAACCTTTTGGTAGCAGTCCGGATTGAGAGCAAGATACCTCAAGAGCATCGTTACAGTGACAACGCTGGTGTCATGCCCAGCCATAAGAAGCAGCATAATGTTATCCTTAATGTCATCGTCTTTCAAAGCATTTCCACGTTCATCGGCGTTGCAAAGTAGAAAGGAAAGCAAGTCCTGCTGTGGCGAAGCGGATCCGCAAGCCAAATCCACTCTCCTCTTCTCAATCACAGTGTGCAAAATTCCGCGGATATGATTACTCCCGACTCTTGCTTTCCGGTACAGAGTCCCTGGAAAATCCAGAGGAATCTGCATCATTCCGTTCAACAGGTCAATAAAATTGCGATACAAATCAGATTGCTGAGGCCCTTCTTCCATGCTGAGGAAAAGAGAACAAGCCACAGCAAACAAGGAACGCTTCGAGAGAGGAAACGCCTTGATTTGGCTTTCCCCAAGCCAGAAACGTTTTAATTGATCACTGATAATGGAGTCCACTCTGCCCACGAATGTTTGCAGAGCTTCTGGCTTTAAGAAAGTATGCAGCAGCTTTCTCAGCTCTTTTGCTTCGTCCCCAACTTTGCTGATTAAAGAATTTCCAAACAACCTGGCAAGAGAAGACGGCCAAGTGCTTTGAACAAGCTTGTTTTCGTTGGAGAAGAGAAAGCGATTTCCCACAGGACTGTAAAAGATAGCCGTAGGGGATCCGAGCAAGTGGGTCTTAAAGATATCTCCTCCGTAGAACTTAATTTTCTTCTCATAAAATTCTTGAAGTGCGTTGGCCCTTTGGGAGGCTAGAAATTGTAGAGTCTCGCCCAGTAGCGGCCAGCCAAAGCTGCCCGGGGGAAGATTAGAGATTGAACTAGTGGTTGAAGAGGGGTTTCTGAGGAGGATGAGCAGAAAGATCACGAATCCTATGGCTATAGCTACCGCGATCATATCCATTGTTCTCTGTTACCAGAGAGACAGAGAGATTAATTTCTGGAATAATGTTGCACACCATTATATCAAAGATAATGGTTCTGTGGAGGAACTGTTTGCGATAAGAGTCTACGTTCTAGAAACAATTGCGTGGCGCGTACTCGATCTCAATTCAACTTGGAAGTTACTAGCAATAGAGATATGTTGTATAATGTTACATATTTATTAAAGACGAGTGGTATAAAATGTTTATGATTAAAATTACATGAAATCACATTCAATATATATATATTTTGTAAGTATCGCGTAGTCTTCTTATAAACTACAGTGCGTTTAGTAATTTTTTATTTTTTATTAATAATTAGTTTTTCTAATATTTGTTATTGGGTTTGAGGATTATCTCACAATAGGGAGTCTCAAACTTGAGACATTAGTTTTTTCACTTTGGAGGGAGTTAAAAAATAGGAACACCTTCAAACAAAGATTATTACTTTGAGCAAAGGTTTCTTCGTTGAACAACTTTCTGCCAAACACCCTCAAACGGAAACGACCTTCATTTGAAGGTATTATTTTATTGATTTTGAAACAATAAAATAACACCCTTTAAATGAAGGTTAAAAAAAATCAAAACTAAAATGACTGAAGGCTTTTACATTTTAAAGGCTTGAAAGTTCTATATGCGTAAAGAAATAACCATTACTTTCATAGGGTGTACAACAGGGCTGTAAGCATACATTGTCCTCCATTGCATCACATGGCTTCGAACAGAAGTGTAGGTGTTGTCCACACTTCTATATTTTAATACTTTATTAGGTATTTTTGAATATTAGATGCAATTTTTTATTAGTATTTTGAAATTTTGTTTACAAGAATTTTCTAACTCTTTAAAATATGAATTGGAAACCCTAAAACATTCTTTTAACTCTCAAATGTTGAATTGAAACCATAAATAACTATTTTGAAACCCTAAACAATTGTCTTTTAACCCTAAAATATCAAATTAAAACCTTAAACAACTATTTTGAAACCCTAAAATATTCAATTGAAACCTTAAACATCTATCTTTTAACCCTAAAATTTCACATTAAAACCCTAAACAACTATTTTGAAACCTTAAAATATTCAATTGAAACCCTAAATAGCTATCTTTTAACCCTAAAATATAAAATCGAAACCCTAAACAACTAATTTGAAACCATGTAGCTATTCTTATCCTAAAATGTCAAATTAAAACCTTAAAAAACTATTTAATATCCCTAAAATATAAAATTGAAACCCAAAATAGTTGTTTTTAACCCAAAAATGTTAAATTGAAACCCTAAAACACTATTTTGAAACCCTGTATAGCTATTTTTAACCATATATAGCTATTTTTCAGCCCTAAAATATCAAATTAAAACTCTATACAACTAGTTTTTAACCCTAAAATGTCAAATTGAAACCCTATACAACTGACCCTAAAATGTTTACTTGAAACCCTAGTTTCTAGATTATAAACCCTATTTTTTTATAATCTAGAAACTAGAGTTTCAAATAGACATATTTAGGATTTATAATAGTTTTTTAGGGTTTGAATTTGATATTTTAAGGCTCAAAAATAGATTTTATTGTAAACAAATTTTTATAATATCAATCAAAAGCCACATCTAGTATTGGAAAATACCTAGTTTGAAATCAATATTTTAGGGTTTAAAATTAAGAAACAAGGGTTTTAAATAGACATTTTAAGGTTTATAATAGTTTTTTAGGGTTTTAATTTGGCATTTTATGGTTTACAATCTTGAAACTAGGGTTTCAAATAGACATTCCTAAATTATAAATTAGGTTTTTTTAATTAGGGGTTATATTTACCCCTACCCATATGTTGAACAACATGAGTATTATTAGGGAACTTATGAGGATTATCCCCTTCATGCATCTCAATATCCAAAATTTAGTAGTAATTCTTAGAACCTCTTAAGTGGATAAACCTTGCTAAGATCCTTCCTTGTTTTTCTAGAGATGTCAAAATTCAAAATCATGCCTTTAAAAAAGTAAAAATTAGAAGTATGCATGTAATTTCTTCAAATAATCCTTGGTGACGAGCCTTTAAATATTCCTAGTTGCATTGGGTTATACCCTTATTCACCTAGTCCAATATTTGGTGATGACCCCATGTGTCTACTTTGCTACTTGGAGCTAGATCATAGAGAAATATGTCAAAAAAGTGAAATGAAAGAATTCAAGCTAAAGAGATAAAATAAAAAGCTATATTAAAATGATTTGAAGGGCTATCAAATCCAAAAGAAGAAAAAAACATTTTTCAAGCTTGAGGTCTCCCAATTATTCCCTCTAGTTATCTACTCCTAATCCCCATTGTTATGTCCACTATGAATCATTCTATTTTTATCCTTATGCTAAGACACCCTACATCCCAGTCTATTATTTCCCTTGACTTGAGAAGCACACCAAATAAAATATCATGTCTCCCTTCATCAATTAATTTCCTAATGCCCATATGATTGAATTCCTTCAATAAAACCTTAAAATCTAAATAAAACTATGCTTTCACAATAATTGTATTATCCTTGGAGAAATTTTAATGTTTCATCCTTGAATGGCCCCTTTGGGGCAATGACTAGAAACTTCTCCTTGAGCTTCATCATCACTTATCTACTAATTATTGTGTTTTTCCATCATCTATATATCATATTCAATCTCACTGTACCATACATTGCAATCCATCATCCAATCAAACTAAAGCCTCAAGCCTCATTATAAAATCATCTCAATCCTTCTCCCTAGTTTATCACTATTTTCCTTCATGGTCCCTTACCATTTATTTATAATATCTTTCAACCATTCTTGGGGGCAAGTATTATGATATTCTCCTAGTCATTATTTTATCATGGAATGAATTAAGGGAATAATTTTTAGCTTCCCTTGTGATCCTCGTTTGTTAACTTGCATCTGTCCCATTTTTAACTTTTGTTGCTATTTAGAGCTTCCCACTTGATCATGTTGCCTAATTATCTATTATCAAACTTCTATTAGTATTTCATAATCACAATTCCCATATGTTTTTATGTACTAAATATCCATTGGTTCTTTCTTTAAAAAATAGTGGGTTAAAAGTTTCAAACAATATGTCATTTATCCAAGTCATACATGTACATAAATACACATATATACATACATACAAAAATATATATATACATACTTATATATATACAAATATACATGCAGTATATGTATGCACATGTGTGTGTGTATATATATCTTATTAGGGTTTCAAAATAGACTTTGTTTAGGATTTCAACTTGATACTTCAAGGTTAAAAAATAGACATTACATGTATACATGTATGTATGAATGTACATACATACATACATATATTTTAGGGTTAAAAAATAGTTCTTTAGGGTTTCAATCGAACATTTTTTAAGGCTTCAAAGTAGTTGTTTAAAGGGGACATTAATTTGACATTTTAGGGTTCAAAATAGACATTTACAATGATGCTTAAGAACATGTGTATCCAGACATTTACAATTTATACTTATGGACATTTATAGACATGTATACGAACATTTATATTTATTATATATGTATGTATATCCATATGTATATATGCAAACATATATTTATATGTATGTATGTATGTATTTTTAAGGTTTAAAAATAGTTGTTTAGGCTACAATTTGACATTTTAGGGTTAAAAGTTAGACATTGCATATATATATATATATATATATATATATATATATATATATATATATATATATATATATATATATATATATATATATATATATATATATATATATATATACTGTGTGTGTGTGTGTTACATGTACATATATTTATATTTATGTTTATGTTTATGTGCATGTGCTACTAGACATTTATATTTGACATGTGTACATGGAAATACATATATGAACATTTTTATCTAGTATGCATGTATATGTATAAGTACATACATATACATATATGGAATTTATATTTTTGAACCCTAAATTGTCAAATTGAAACATTAAATTATTATTTTGAATGTGTAGCAAAAATTAGGATAATTCACTTTTCAGACATAGAAATAGGGAGATCACTAGATTGGATTTAATTTTATATGACCCACAAGCTGCTGGGGTTTATAGATCAAATTGTAAGAAGATATTGGATATTTTAGTTCGCATTAGATGTTCATTAGGGTGTGTTAATGTATAATCTAGTGATATTTTAGTAGCTAGTCTCACCTATACACAAGGAGTACTTTATAGTGATGTTTCATTGAGCACAGTCCAATAAAATGTGACAAAATAAATTATCAGAAGGGATTTATTTCCTCAGTATGCTCTGAAAACCAGTGTTAAGGAATATGAAGTGACCAAATGAGTATTCCCTCATATGACACCATCGATTTACCCTAGATTTCTAGTTGCCCATGCTTGTTATTCTTATAATAATCAAATTCCATTATATTTTGTACAATTGTATGATGAGTTTCATTTAGGGCTTAACATCAACTATTTATATTTTCCTCCATGATTGGGTTAGGCGTATGATATGGTATGTTATAGGGATGTATATCATCATGTAAATTGACAACTTCCTACTTATAGGAGCTTGGAACTAGTAAAGGGATGCATGTTATCTCTCTATCCCTTAGTAATACTGGTGATCATGTGGTCATTTCTTTCAAAAGGGGAGCAATTGATAGTATTGCTAAGATTTTTGTGCAGACTTAGATGATATCTATAATCATATGGGATAGTACTTGATGATGCAGCCACACAAGTCATATTCTCACCTAGATCCCTATCATGTCACATGTATCTCATCTCCAAAGGATCTCGACCATATTATAGGTGATGGTCATATTCCAATTCCAACATGTTTTTTTTAGGACTTGATGAGGGCATATCAAGTGATAGATCGTCATAATTGGGGATCCCTTTGTTAGATTTTAGTTTATATATGTGGGTTGAATTCTTGTAAATTCATAGAGCACTCTCCCCCCCCTCTCCCTCTCCCTCTCCCTCTCCCCCTCTCTCCCCCCCTCTCTCTCTATATATATATATATATATCATGTGTGTGTGTGTTTATATAATAAGTATTTCATTTTTTAAGGGCTCTATACATCTATAAGAGAAGGATTCTCAGGTCAAGGGTCACTTGACTAGTAGTTGGCATTTGTATGGACATTTATGTGTATGGAAATTTATTTATATATGTACATGGAAATTTATATTTGAAATGTGTGTGGATATTTATATTTTGCATACATGTGTATGGACATTTTTGGACATGTATATGGACATATATATTTGACATGTGTCTATGGACATGTGTAGGGAAATTTATATTTATGTTTATAGAAATTTAAGGACATGTATATGAACATTTATATTTGAAATGTGTATGGACATTATACTTATGTTTTCACCTAAGATCATATTTGGGTTTCATAATTTATTCTTTTAATTAACTTAAATTTTTGGTATATATCTAGATTTTTGGTTATTATCCATCATCCTTAAAATCCTATGAGGAAATATGTTTATGTACATAGATTCACTAAAAGCTTAATGGATTTCTTATCTTCATTTGAAGAAATTAAATTTGAATATAGAAATAAAAGTAAGCCCAAGGTCTTATTTGTTTCCCATCATTTATGACCATTCAAATAATATTAGTTTGGATTATGTGATTGCTCACTTTTCATTTATTAATATTTTAATTCAGTGTTATATTATCTTTAACATTTGAAAATAAATAGGTAATATTTTTTTATTTCTAATCACAAGCCGACAATGATTGTACATTTAAATTTTTGTGTAAATGTCTCTTATAATCTCTTTTAATAATTATTATATTAAGTTTTTATGGGTTTTTTTCTATAGAACTATTGATATAAGGAATATTGAATCATCTAGATATTAGTTTTAAAATTGATTCAATCCCAAGCACTATTTTCTAAAATAATCAACTAAAATAATCAAGAACAAGAACCATCTTTGGGAGGAATCAAGAATAAGCACCATATTTGAGAGGAATCAAGTACACATAAAATTTTAAAATATAATCTTCAAGGAAAATTTGTAAAAATTATATTCAAGAACACACAACATTTTCAAAAGGAGTCTTCATGAACAATCATTATTTTTAAAGGATTTCATGCATTATTTTATAAGGGGCTTTCAATCACCATTTAGAATAGTGATATCAAGTACACATAACATTTTAAAATATAATATTCAAAGAAAAATTGTAAAAAGTCTATTCAAGAACACACAACATTTTCAAAAGGAGTCTTCATGAACAATCATTATTTTTAAAGGATTTCATGCATTATTTTTATAAGGGGCTTTCAACCACCATTTAGAATAGTGATATTCAAAAAAGGGTCTAGATTTATTTATATGTCTTGTTAATTTTATCAATAGAATTTGATAATTATGGGATCAAATAGACATCAACTAAAAATGAAGGTGTTGATACTCAAAAATGGAAGCACAGTGAGAAGAGGAAAAATAATAAAGATATAGAAGAGAGAAGATCTAATAGATGTAGAATGTTGAAGCATCTAATTTGGTGATTGAAAAAGAGGAAAATATTAAAGAGGATAAATTTAAAAAATTTAAAATGGATGAGGTGAATGTGGAAGAGAAAAATATGGAAATGTTGATTAAAAACGAGTCAAGGTAACTCTTCACATATAGTTTATGAGGATATTATTACTAGTGTGTTAAAGGAATATGAATATATTAATTTTTAAATAAATTTTACTTAAAACAAAAAATATTTTCATAACATAAAGAATGTTTTAAACATGAATGTACAAAACACTAGACATGTACACCATAATTTAAAAATTCATGTAGAAATTATAGATGTAAAAACTATTGACATTGAAACCTCATATAGAAGGAGTGAAAATGAAAATATTTTTATTAAAATTGAATGAAATGTATTAAACAATCTTTGTGGTAAAAAAAATTGAAAAACATTTCAAAATCATACAAAAAAATTATATAAACAATCTTTTTAAAAAATCTAGCATTTAATTGTCAACTAGTAATGTAATTAATTAGAATGTAAAAAATGTGAAGAGTAATGAAAAATTCTAGGCATATTCTTAAAAACTAGAAAACATGATGAATTAGTTTTTAAAAAAAACTCCAAAATTTTTGATGTTAATGTTATTGAAAACTTGACTCAATCCAGAGATGGTAATGCAACATGACTAGCAATAACGATTACTTTAGTTAATAATCATATTTTTTAAAGAATGATAAATAAAACAAGTGAATTTTTACATGTACATAGATGACTATGTATTGAAGATGGTTTGATTAATCAAAGTTGGGAAATTTTAGAGTCTAACATAAAATTGAATAATGAAACTAGAAGTTTAATTGAAGAAATTTGGCATGATAATAAAGGGTGTTGTCTAATACTAGAGATATTCTGAAATTAAAATTGGGATAAAAATATCATGATCCTAATCCAAAACATTCATTAGGGATATGACCCAAACAAATAAGTCAAAGGTCATTTGATAAATTTAAACCTTATTAGTCAAAATTAATAAATAATGAATCACTTGCTACAAAACTCATAAAATTTTATTATTATTATAATTTTTTTAATATATGATCCATTATAATTTTCTTAATAGGAATGTTGTCAATATGCCACCTACAACTAGGGAGTTTATAACAATTTTATTTCCTAAAAAATTGATGGGAAATTTTTTTAACTCAAAAGCTTAAATTTCTAGATATGGTACCTTTCATTCTTAGGAGAATGCATGCATAAAGGTAGTTCACATAATTTTGGATATCAGGATGTGGATGTGACAACTTGTTCAAGAGTGATCAATATATTTGAAGGATGAAAATTTTGGAAAGTGTTGTGAGCTAGTGATAGAGAAATTTAGTGCACATGCATTCATTATAGAACTCAATGATGATATTGTCTACAAGAGTGTGAAACACTCTCAATCTGCTCAATGGATTTGATGAATAATTTCGCGTATGTAGAAATACATTTCTAGTGGGAATATATTTCCATTAGATGAATTTGTAGAAAATTATTATCTTTCTTCATAAGAGGAATTTTAGTCTCAATAAATTATAATAATTTGATATAAATAGCCATTATTTTTCATATTATATATAGATATGTAGTTGATAGTATAGAAGATGATTGGAATTTTCAAGGAGTATCAAGTTTCTATTTGAGTGATAACTAGTGATATCCATAAGAGTTTGTAAATTATTTTTTAGTGTATTTTAAGAAAATTTAAAGGAAAAAGACACCTAGATGATACAAAATCTCATATGGTTAGACAGTTATATATGATAGTTCTAAAATTCTTATTTTTTTATTGAATATGTATGGACCGTAAAGAAAAAAAATTCTCAACACATGTAGAGTTTCTTTGAAGTTGGCATGGTAAAGGAGAGCACAATGGAGCTAGAGTATGTGTGAAAAGAGCTCTAGAGAAACTACATTTTGGATGTAGTGAGATTTAAAGATGCACATACATTTTTTGATTGGTGTAATGCAAAATTATTTATAAAATTTCACAAAAAATTAATTATTTGATATTTATTTTGGTTGATTGAAGAACAAAATATTCTACCACAACATGCTTGTGATTCAAAAAAGTGTTTAGAAAAATGCCATTCATTTAGAAATTTAAATGCAATCACATGGGCCATGTAGAAAGGGATATTTCCTATTTTTAATTTTTTTCTATTGGAGGTGAGTGGGAAATATGTAAAATTATAGAATGGTTTGACAACATATACCCATAACGGCTCTAGGAAAATTCACCACCAACAATTCATCGTTGCGAAAAATTCATCACATTAAAATTTTGAGATTAATCTTTTCTGGCGGTGAATTGTTGGAGGTGAATTTTCCTTGAGGTGAATTTGTCATGGCGTTGAATTTTCCCACAATGAATTGTTGGCGGTGAATTTTTCGACGGTGAATTACTGGCGGTGAATTTTCCTGATGCCACCCATAACATATATACAAAACTTGACTGACATGAGACAAATTTTGAAGAGGATAACCAATTTTTGGTATAAGATGACTATTATCATGTTCCAAACCTTGTATAATAAGATGCATTAACAATTTTTATGATTGGTGTTGGTACTTGGTTATGAAAATATTTGATAAAGAAGAATGGTTTTCTTGCATTTGAATATTATATAACACACAAGAGAATTATGCACTACTCACATTTGGTTGTGTAAATAAATATACAATTAGTGAGATATCAAGGAAACCTATTACAAAAGAGTTATGAATGATTTTTGTGGAATATCATGATGCACTCATAGATATGTTACAAAAAAGAGAGGATGAAAATGATCTAAGGGAGTAATCTTTAAATAATTTTTAAGTATGTAGAATCAAACTCTTATTATTTATTTTCAAGTAAGTTATCTACTTTCCTTTATTTTCATTTGTCACCACTAACATGTATCTCAATGTCTAGCATAAGAGATATTTAAAATTATAATATATACTAGTATAAATTTCAATTGAAAATCACTTTAATAGTTAATTAAATTTAGTTCAAGTTGATGATGTGATTAGTGGTTAAGTGGTGTCAGCCTCAAATCATCTCATTTCTTCAATCATCTAGTGGTAATCAATTTAACAAATTATCTCAATCCATTATTAAGTGGTTCTCTAGGATTAGTGATTTAGTAGGTCATATAGTGGAGATGATGTGCAAATCAATCCTATGTGTTCATAATTAGGTAATGAAATTGGTTAGCAACATTTTGAGACATTGATCTCAGTTATTTCTCCATTTCAGAATCTGTCTGATTAATGTATCTCAAATTAAACCTGTGTGGTCAAAATCAATTAATTCTTGGAACTTATAAAAAATTAGGAAGGTTTGATCTATCTTTTGTATTCTCCTAAGGAAAAAAATATATATTGAAAAAAACTATATTGGGGTTAGAAAATTAAAATTGGCAAAATTCCTTAGATGAAGAAAGTATTACTAAGTTTTATGGGTTTCCCTCTTTTGGTTGAAATTTTGATTATTATTATAATGGAAATCCAATTTCAATATGAGGAGGAGTTATCCATATTGATAGGGTACTATGAGCTTTTTCTCTAAATATTGGTATTCAAAAAAGTCATTATGTGGAGGCTGTTGTTGCATTTTGGGGTCTAAAGCTAGCCTTAAATGTGGGGTGTCAATTTGCTAAGTATTTGGAATGAATCAATAAATATCATTAAATATTTTACTAAGGATAATTATAATTTTTGGACCATTAGGAATATTATTCTAGATGATATTTCATTGATTGACTCTTTTTTGGAGGACCAAATTTTCCACACTTTGAGGAAAGGCAACGTTGTTTCTATTTTTTATCAATTGAGGTGTTATGCATGATGAACACTCAAATGGAGAAAAATGGAATATCTTCTAGATGATTTACAAGCTATGATTTCAAATAAATTTGTATAAGGACTCTCATGACGATGGGATGGTTAAAACATTTTCCTTGGGTTTGGTTTTGCAAAAGGAATTATTTAATTAGAGTTGGGAACTTTCTAGGGGCTTCATGAAGGTTACTATGATATTATTCTTAGATTATCTTTCTACAACCCCAATAATAATCTAACTCAACTATTATCTTCTTTAGTTGTTTTTATATTGAATGTTTCATTATGTTCCATAAGGGAGATAAGAATGGCATTGAACTAGTGTCTTAAAATTTTGTAATGTAGGATTTTACTATTTGACACATTTTAAGAAGGGGGTTTCACTACCTATATAGAGAATCTAAAATATTATAATGATATCCTTTATGGCATAGATATTATTAGGTAGGGATATGGCATGATATCAATGAGTTTCTATCTCAATTCCTTGAGTAACAAAGGGTGAAGGTAGAACCCTAATATCTTGCAAAGTTCTTATAAAACTGCATGAAGTTCTAGTGTTGAAATGGAACATGATATCATTGGATTTTATTATTACTTTACCTCTATTTTCTCATAATCATGATTCTATCATGGTGATAATGTACAAGTTGACCAATTATTCCCATTTCTCTCTCATGAGAACCTCTTATAATGCTAAGCCAGTGGCATATACATTCATGAGGGATATTATTCAATTGCATGGGTTGTCTCTAAATATCATCACAAATCATGATCCAATGTTCTTACTCATGTTTTCAATATTTTTTTAGTAGTCATTAGGTACTTATCTCAATTTTAGTACAACCCATCTCCTAAAGATATATCAATGAGACTAAGAGGGTGTATCAAAAGTTAGAGGACATGCTTTACATGTATTTTATGGATCAAAAATATAAGGGGGGTGAATCTTAGTATTTTTTCAATTGTTCCCATAACAATGGGCATCATAGTTCTTTGGGTGTGGCCTTGTATCAATATTTGTATGGTCATCCTTGTTTTTGATAATATAAGATACATTTATAGGGTGTAGTACCCTTACACAAAAAATACCTATAGGCTAGAGTTCAGAAGTTTATAGCATCAAAATAAAAACCAAAAACAATAGATAGATATTACATTTTGGTACAACACATAAACAATGTAACCCAAAAAATCCCAAGGAGTAGACAAGAACCACACCATTACCTAGCTAAGTTCTCTCATTCCTCCATGAGAAATTTAAAAACATCACTACTAGTCTGACTAGAACTAGGGACAAACTCAGTTGCATTCTTCTTTACTTCCTCTTTCAGCACAGTAGAGAGAGTAGTTTCCGAGTGGTGGATAACTTTTATGGTGAATTAGGTCAGCTTGTTGAGATTCCTCTTCAGGGTGTAGACACGGGCTTGCAGGGCTTTGCAGTCTTCTTCCTTACCAATATCTGATAGATTGGTCTCCTCTTTTTGAACTTGATGATTGGAGGAGTTTGGAGTGGACTCCTCCAAGATCATCTTGTTAAGTTTTAGAAAGTGACTTGACCCCTCCACATAATCCTTAGCTTCCTCCATGGTTTCATGCTTGTTGTCCACATGCTCAATGTCCTATTTAGAACTTTGTAAATTTCATTAACATGCACCTTAGGTTTTTGTTTTTCTAGTTGATTAGACCTCCTAATGTTGGCCAGTTCCACACTAGTCTCAACATCCATGGCTGCCAAATTTCCCTCCTCCCTAGAATCTTTGGTTTTATTGTCACCCTCCCCAGTCTCATAGAGGGTTCTTCCACATAGAATGTTATGCCCTTTTTCTTTTTTTGTTTAGATTTTGCCTTGCCAGCTTGTTTCCCCACCTTCTTGGTATGAGTATTTTTCAATTCACATAGCCCAACAAAAGCATTATTTTGACCTAGGGAAACCCTTTTTCTTTTTGGTAGGTTGTTTGGGTTTAGTGTCCATGGAGGGTTGGATGGTAGGGAGACTAAGTTTCAACTTTAACTAGAAATAACAACAGGGGGTTTCAAGGGAGAAGCTTAAAAGGGTTTAGGCTCCTCAAGCCTAGTAGCAAAGACAGGTTTTGGGGTGCATAAGGCAAAATAAAAGTGGTACAGACAAAGAATGAGCCCATGGTGAAGGGTTAGGTGGTTTATCTGGATTTTTGGCACAAGGTCAAGAGTTTCTTTAACAAAAATTTCAAAACATGATAATATGAAGAAGGGCCAACTAATGAGGAGTCAATGACAAAAATGATTTAAGGAGAGGCCCATATGATAAAAGAAATAACATTTGTAATGGCCTTCCAAAGTAATATACTTCATTATAACTAGAAAAACTTGATCCAAAGGTACCAAGAGCTAACTCCTATTGTAGCCAACATGGAGCTTTGAGGGAAATTCGTTCTCCTTGAAAAAATGTTGTATACTATCCATATCCTAAACCTTGGTGTGTTTTTTGAGTTTATGATTGGTGCAAGAAAGCCCAGTGGCTTTGGCTATCACCTCTTTAATCACTTCAAGCATAATTTTTCCCATGATCACTCTACGATCACATGAGCTATTGGAAAATTGAGCAGAGAGGTTTTTGTCATAACCTTTTAGGCTCTCCATCAAAGGAACTAAGCCCCCTTCAACAAATATGTGCCAATCCAAGGCATCACGTCGAAACTCCTCGTAGGAGCTAGGCTCAGTCCTGAATTAATCACCACCTATTTTCAAACATAGAGAAGATTGAAAGTGAGGGGGAGTGTGAAATTTGGCTATTTTATCAAACCGTAGAAGGGAGAAACAACAAGAAATATTTTCCCAAGATAAATAGTCACAATAGATATTTTTACCACACCTAATTAAGAATATAGGACCTTCCCATGTACCGATAGTCTTTTCCAATAGGCCTGGGTTGGCAGAGCTAGACTAGAGAGTTTTAGGGTACATCGAGGTTGGGGAATTAGCCATTATGAACACAAAGGTCATTATTTTTGTGTCATTATTTAACAATAGTTTGAAAGGGTGAAATATCAAATCAACAACTCGCCAATTCCAACTTATCAAAAAAAATTAATTAGATGGAATGAAGTCTCATACAAATGAAGAGTTTCCTTATTGATCCAAGCATAAGCCTAGCTAGGTAGAAGGTACAATTCAAATCGCATCCCAATCATCCATAAGCTCCTATCCAAATCATCATTATTATTCCACCATGACTTACTGAGATTGTTGGTAAGGGGTATATAAATCTATCCATAGTAGGAGATGTCAACATTCAACATTAGTGATAAAAAAATTTATCATCAAGGATCAATCCTGGCGCATTCAAGGGAAAAGCCTCAATATTTCTCTAGCATCTTCAAGAGCTCCAAGTAGACCCAATATTATCCAAAGAGTTAGCAACTTTATTTCCTTCTCTAAAACTGTGTGTTAGTTTCTTCCTTTCAAATTTACTGAGAATGAATAGAATATCAACCAAAATATCCCTAATATTCCATCCATGATTTTTTTTGTTATTAATGGGTATGTGCAAGATCATGATGGGCCAAAAAGTGGCAATATGATGGGTATTTGTAGGGTATGTGGCTGGCGACTTTTTTTTACCCAAAATTGATGAAATGAAAAGGGTTTTTAAAGGAGATTCTCAGCTTTCCACAAATTATGCTTTACTTTGAATTTAATAAATAATTATTATTCATTTTCTATTTGAATTATGACTAAAGTCTGATTGATAGAGTGATTGAAAAATATCTATATATTTCAAATGGTATCATTTTGGAATCCAAAACATGCATCACATTCTAGCATACTATGGGATTAAAGAAAGAATTGAGTTTCATGAAGTTTGACCAAGTTGAAATTGGTCAAACATATGAGTTTAATATTTTTTAAAAGTTGTAATAAAAATTCATAATTAATTATTTACTTGGGAAAAATTACAAAATATGCATCACATCTAGACATGAGTCCTCTACTTATGTCTAAAATATTATAAAAAAATATTATCATTTTATTGTGGTTAGGGTGGTTAGACAAACACCTACTTCATATTTTTTCCCTAAAATTTAAGTACTACTACATTCAAATTAAAAAATTTCACCAAATAGATTTAAAAAAATAAAATAAACCTAGTAGTTTAGAAACTACATTCAATTTTCTACATATTCTATTCTTACATATTTTTGAAATAATATTGATAACTTATTCAAATTTTTACGTCAAGTTGACTAACTCTGATTTTTCTAATTTTTTTGCCACTTAAGGGCCTATTTTTTCATGATGATCCCACACATACCCTAATGGCATCAATCATAGATTTGGAGTCCCCCTCAATATGCAAATACTTTATCCCAATAGAGAGAGAAAATTTGACCTCACTAAGAAAAACCCTTGCCTCTACTGTCATAGAAGACTGACCCCAATTCCTCCAACATAACCAACTAGCACTCTTCCACCCAGATCTCTGATTATGCCACCAATGCTAGTAGGGATAGGATTTCCTTTTGCAGTGCCACCAAGATTGAGTTTGTGCTAGTTGCCCTATGAGGGATGATTCCATTTAGTATTCAACCTAGCCAAAGCTTTATAGTCATCAAAAGAATTGAGATCTAGAGACCTATTCCAAGATCTTGCAATAGTGAGTTCCAAAGCACAGGGAGGTTTTCTCAGGGGTTTCCAAATATAAAGGGATAAGTTTTCAGCGAGAAGCCTAAAAAAATACTAAAGACCTCCTTGGGGTTCTTTTCCACATTTCAAAAAATCCTATTGTTCCTTTCCTTCCATAAGCACCAGTAGATAAATGGAGTAACCTATTTCCAAATTTATTTGGGTAGGGGATTAGAATAGAGGAAATACCATTTCTCCACTAAGCTTTTGATATCGCCATGCATAGTCCAAGAGACCCCAAGTCTTTGTAGAGCTGAATTTTAAATGTCAGTAGCAAAGGGACAATGGAGTAACAGGTGAGGGGAAAACTCCTCATCCATCTTGTAGATCATGCATCTGTTTGGGATTTAGAATTCCCTTTTCCTTGGGTTATCCTGGTCGAGAATCCTTTGGTGACCTACAATCCACCCAAAAAAATAATTTTAGGGGTTACATGTGCCTATTTCAAATATATTTCCAAAAATTTCCTTGGGTTCCCTATAACGACAATAGTTTGTAAGCTGACTTGATAGAGATATTACCCTTGCTCTCCTTAAGTCCAGAAAAATTCATCATCTTGGGAAGAAATGGGTATTCTAGTTAAAGATAGAGCATCCTGAAGTAATATTGCAAGGTGAACTAACTCCTGAGAGTGATAACAATCCTCCAAGACCTTCCACTTCTGAGTGCCTTGTTGGTCAATCATTTAGTCCAATATGTTATTACCAAAATAACCAAAGGCGTGGACCATCAAGGGCTTGAAATTAGATTGATTAAGGGGTATTTCAAGTAACCATGGATCATCCCAAAACTTAATCTTGCAGCCATTACCAAGTTCCCATCTCATGCCAATCTACAACAATTGTTTGACTCTATAGATATTGTTCCAAATTAAGGATCTGCAAGGGTTACTATTAGAAAGCCTCCTAATTAGGGGAGTATTATTGAGGTACTTGTAATTTAGTATAGTGCACCTATCCTTCCTATTTCTCAAAGAATCCCAACCAATCTTCACAAGAAATGTGTTATTAGTGGTTTGAATTTTCCTTATCCCAAGCCCACTAGTGGATTTGGGATGGAAAACTATATCCCAACTTAGTAAGGATAAATTATTCTTTTCCTTCGTGCCTAACCAAAGGAAGATCCTTTGGATTCTTTCAAGTTTCTCAACAATGTATCCAGGGATTTTAAGAATGGATAGGAAGTACATCGAGATTCCTTGAAGAGCAACAACTAGGAGCTGCAACTTACCAGCATGACTAAAGATGGATCCTTTCTAACCAGCCAATTTTCTCTACATTCTTTCCAACACTGAGCTCCAGAAGTTAGGGGTGACTTCCTTAACCATTAGAGGAAGTTCTAGATACACAATAGGGAGAGAAGCACTCTTGCAGCCCAGAATAGTGGTCACTTTATCTTGAAGGGTTTGAGAGGTGTTGAAGAAGTAGATCATACTTTTATTATAGTTTATGCATTGACCAGAGCTAGAAGCATAATTGTTGAGGAAACACATCTATTTTCTAGATTCCACCACTGAAGGTTTTCCAAAGAGGATAGTGTGATCCAAAAATTGTTAGATAGCTAAGGGGTTCAAGGAAGTATCAGGTCTAACCCCCTTGATAGTACCATTGTTATCATAGGGATTTGCACCCACATGCAAGGTTGGAAAGCTCTGCAATCCCGCGTAACATTGGACTAATTTCAGGTTGTGGGTACCCTATTGTGAAACTAGATCTCCAGATTATGGGATGGCTCCCCTTTTGATTCTCCTAGAAATTACTGAATATGAAGGAAAAGGGTGAGAAAGATTGACTGAAAAAGGAAACTAAACTGATTCTAGGAGGTGATTGCACCAAATATGATGATCTAAACGGTAGATTATTTCACAATTCTAAACTTTATTGAAAACTAGAAACAACTCACTAATTGAAATCTTATGACAAAAATGCTTCAAAGGAAGGCTAATTAACCTTTTCAAGAAGGAAACAAATGCTTCACAACCTAAAATTGATAATTGCATGCACAACCTAAGACTTGAAACTTGATCACATCCAAGAATTCATAATAATGAAAGAGAAAAAAATTAAAGGTTTTGATTAATAAAACACATTAAAATTTCATCAAATCAATCAGTTATTACATAAACTTAGTTATGAGAAGGTAAAACATGTATCCTTAAGCCAATAAAAGGAGAAACTACAATGAAATAATAGAAAAATAACCTATAAAAACTATTGTTGTATATTAAATTGTCATAAAAATGAGTTACAAAAATCTCTTCTCTCTCAAAATCCAAGAGAGTAAAAGGCAAGAACTAGTGAGAAAAGACTAAGTCTTTCTCATATATACAATAAAGGGCTTCAAAAATCCAAGAGGAGATAACTGAAGTCAAAATATCTGAGTTGTGAAGCCATCCACAAGCAAAAGCAAAACAACATGAAAATCGGACCCACCAATGTTGTAAACTAAGCCTAAACAACTCAAAACTTCGTGTCACAATGTATATAATTGAACTGCATCTCAAAATGGATCATGAATGCATAGAGGTGGCATCGAAAGTGAACTAGAAGTAAAAATATCTTCCTCATGCGCAAAGAAGAAAATCCTCGAAAAGAGGGCCCACCACTGAAGTAAACCAAGCTCGGAATGTTGCAACCTTCTCCTCTTAACGTGCATGATCAAAAGCACTAAAAAATTGATGTGAAAATGAAAGAAAACTCCACCATTCGCTCTATTTTGCATGATTCTGGACCTTCAATTCACTCCACTTGTCTTTTTCTTGCATGATTATGGAAAAGGTAATTGAATGATTAAATATTAAAGATAATCGATATGATTATCTTAATATTTAATATGTGATTGTTCTTCCTTTATCACATTTACATGTTAAATATTAAGGTAATATTACCTTTAATATTTAATCATATTATTATTATTTTTTGTCTATAATCATGCAATAAATACAAGCTAAGTGCTCCTACATGATATCTCTCTTTCATGGCGAATTTTAGCAATTATTTAAGGCAACCTGAAATTGCACTTAAATTATTATTAAATTGTAATGCTTTTTTTCTAAATGCATGGAAAAAAATAAAGGGGTTTACAAAAGATTAATATTCACTCCTTATGACTCCCATCTCCATCACTCAATTCCATGGGCCTCTTCAAGTGCTAGGTTGATTGACCTTAAGCTAAGACCATAGAATAATTGAAATGAAATGATTTAATGTTTAAACATAAAACAAAAATAACTCATCACTGGATTAGGGCTTTGACTAAAAGCATTGAACCCTATCTATCTCTTTCATTTTGCACTTTTAACTTTCCTGGAGAAACTCTGATGTTATGGCCGCTATGCAAGAGTTTTGAGCTCAAACTTCACCATTCTTATGCTATTTCATGTTGATTTACCATGGAGATTCTGAGGAAAAATGCGTGGTAAGTCTTTTTTGCATAGATTCTGACATTTTCCTCTATTTTGAAAGCACTTTCAGGCTTTCTTGCCTACATTTGTGGCACATTTTGTGATGTATTCTCATTTTCTATATTGTGTTGAGCCATTTCATTTATTTGGAGCTGCCATCAAAGTACTGTACATGGGTTTTGAGAGCATTTTTGTCTGATTTGCAAACCTGGTAAGCATGAATCTTCTACTTTTTTTCTTACTTTTCTGATGAAAACAACTCAATTAGAGCTTATTGAGGCAAAATGATAGAAATGCTTGTGATTCTTGTGCAAAATTTATGGGTTTCGCTATTTCTTCTCATTAAATTTGTGTACTTTTGAGCTTTATCCTTCTTTTGTGCAAGAAATTATATTTTTATGTTTATGCCCATCATGAAGGTCGCGACCATGACATATCTTCTATCATTTTTTGGGTTAAATGAATAACACTTGCTCTGTTGGCTCGGCCACAGCATTCACTTTGGATCTGCACTCTTAAATGTTAGGGCTTTAATTTTAAACCCTTCATTACATCAAAATTTTCTTCTCATGTTGCATGGTTCTTTTTACCATCACATCTTATAAAGAGATTCACTACTTTTCCCTATGAAAGAAATTCATACTTTCCTTT
>VDFB02052274.1:29597-42362 GCA_007258455.2 Sequoia sempervirens
ATTGAATCTGGTGTACCAAACTTGGAAACTAAGCCTTGATAAAAATTTAAGACGAACCTCTCATTTGCATCCTTCAGTGAAACTGCTTTAGTCCACTTGTGAAGTATTCTATTGCTATTAATATCCACTTATTCCCAACACTTGAAGGTGGATTTATGGGACCAATGAAGTCAAGTCCCTACTTGCTGAAGGGTTGTTCCACTTGAATTAGATGTAAAGGCAGAGCTGCAAGCTTCTGTTTTCCTACAAACATTGCACAATTGTTAAATTTTTTGACATAATCATGAGCATCTTTAAACAATTCAGGCCAGTAATACCCAACTTTGTTGTTCTTGGTATAAAATGGCCTCAAGATGACCCGTCATGAAATTCTTGCAAAAAATTTTCAATCTGTTCTAGTTCTACACATCTGAGAAAAACATTATTAGAATCCATTTTGTATAAAATTCCATCAATTAAAACATATGGAATGGCTTAAAGCCTGTAATACCTTAATTTGAACTTATCCAAACCTTCAAGACAGTCACTGGTATGTAGATAATGTATCATCTATTGAATCCAATTTGCTATCGTAACTGGAATAGTAGTTGATTCCTCATTATTAAGCATTGTTTCAGTTGGTTGGTTGTTTTCTTCATTAACAACAATCTATTCACATAGGTCTTTACCTCTAACCAACTTTGTGGCTTTAATTTCAATATCATATTCCATCACTTTCATGATCCAGCCTGCTCTCTTATCATTAATGTCTTTGTTGAGCAGAAAATATTTGATTGTTGGATGAGCGACCAACAATTGTATTTTATTGTTTGACAATGTATGCCTAAACTTTTTAAGGCTTCTTACTACAGCTAAAACATGCTTCTCTACAAATGAATATCTAGCTTCATAATCATGCAAAACTTGACTAAAGAAAGCCACAGGCTACTCTAGTCCTTATGTATTTTGCTGACATAGCATGGCTGAAATTGTATCAACACTTCCAAATGCATATAATATGAATTTTATATCAAAATTTAGATTTATAAGTGTTGGGCCTACTACAAATGCCTCTTTAATTTTTTCAAAACTATACTTACCTTCCTTTGTTCAGCTGAATTGAATGTTTTTCTTCAGCATGGCTGTAAGTGGCTGCAATAAAGTTGTAATGTTAGGAATGAATCTCGTAACAAAGTTAATCCTTCCTAGAAAGCTCTGCAAACCTTTCTTATGTGTAGGCAGGTGTAAAGCTAAAATTGCAGCGATTCTTTATGGTTCAATGGTAATACCATGCTTTGAAACAATATGACCTAGAAGCTTTCCTTCATGGATTGCAAAAATGTTATTTTTGGGGTTTAGTGACACTCTATACTCTCTGCATCTTTCAAAGATCTTCCTTAAATGCACAAAGTGTTCATCAGCTTTCTTTGAAAACATAGTAATATCATCTAAGTATACCAGAACAAACTTGTTAATAAGGCCTTGAAAGGCCATATCCATTTCCCTTTGAAATGTTGCCCCTGCATTAGACAATCTGAAGGGCATCTTTTTGTAAGCCATAGTACCCCATTTGGTGGTAAAGGTTGTTTTGTACTGATCTTCCTCTTTAACCAGTTTTTGGTTATACCCTAAATAACCATCCAACAATGAGAACCTTTCTGAACCTGAAACAACCTGCAATATCTGCTCCATTGAAGGCCCGTTAAAATCATAATATTTATCTAAACACTTCTTCGAACTATTACCCTTAGGGTAATGGACAAGCATAGTCCACTAACAAGAATTTGATCAAGATCATAAAGAAGACAATCCAGGATAATCAAAGAACCTGGCATGAGAAGTTAAAACTAGCCCTTTGGGCTAATAGGATTATACCTAAAAGAGCAACATGTAATTCACCTTATGTTTTAACATATGTTAAAGAAGCTAAACTTCCTATCTTAGTTGAGATGCCTACATTAAGTATGATCAAGGAACTGGAATTGCTTGATGAAGAACCTATGGAAATTAGGCTTCCATAGCTAATGGAGCTGGAAGAAACAAGAAAAGAATCATTAATAAATTTAGAAGTTCATCAAGCTCAGATGAAAAGGACATTTGATTGAAAAGCTATCCAGAGAAATTTCAAAGAGGGAGACTTGGTATTTAAATGGGATGAACTCAAGAGTAGACTAGGAAAACACACAAAGTTTGATGCCATGTGGGATGGCCCATATATCATAACAGAATGTAAACATCATAATGCATTCCAACTCTCAAAGCTGGATGGTGAGGTGTTGCCAATCCCTATCAACAGGATTCACCTCAAGCAGTGTTACTAAGGATCACAAATTTTCAAATGCATATAGTAGAGTAGTTTTCTTCTTTCAATAAGTGCTTGTTGCATAGTAGTTTCATTTCATTTCTATTTGTTTTCAATAAGTACAGTTTCTGTACAGTTTTATGACTCTGTCTTAAACAAAGTTATGATAGTTTGCTTTTAGCTTTTTGTTTGTTGTTGTATTGTTTCACACAATTGAGGTATAGAGGTTTTGAAAGATAAAAGGGTAGAAAATGGACTCCATTCCCAATGGATATACAAGGCAACTAATTTGGCATGCTTAGCAGGAAAGCACCCAACAAAAATCGCCAGAATGTTACCAAAAATTCACCTCAACTCATTTTGGTGGAGCTAGGATTGTTTGATATATTAAGGTGAAAGGTGCATTCTTTTTATGTTGATAGTTCATTACAAATGAAGGATTTCAAATAAGATTTGGTTTATTATGCAAGATTCACAACATAGAAAATACATCAAAATTGCATAGTATGTTGTATTTTACTCATTTTGAAATCAAGGAACATATTCATTTTTAAATCAAGGAACATACAAGATGGCATAAACATTGTTGTTTCATGCTAGGAAAGATAAATGAATGCTTGGAAGTCCCACACAAGCCGTGGGAATGACTGGATTACATTGATAGAACAAAAGAACTAAGCTACTCAACTAAAGATAAAAAGAAAGCATATAATGGAATATCATATCTGCCATTGCCTATTCCATGAGGTGTCAATGTTTTATCTTCAAATCTGTCGTCGGCTCCCCTCCTATCTTCAGTCATCCGTGCACTCGTTCAAGTATACCTACAGATTGTTGATGAGTTTTTTTAGAGTTCGAGACATAACGTTTCATCATACATTATCAACAATTGAATAACCTAAACTGGTGGACTATCAATCTAATTCAACCATATCAAGAATATACCAAAGAGGATTCAAGATCATATCATCGAGTAAAAGATGAAATCAAATCATCAAAGGAACATTGTTTCACTATTTTTATCTAGCAATTTTATTTAATATGCAAGTTCAGGTACTGGTTCATCACAATTCAACATTTTATTATGTGGGAAAAATTGTGCTCCAACAAGGGTCAAGCCCAGCATACTCCGGAGTACATTGTCATAAATGTGATAGTGAATAGGCATACATAAAATGCTTGATTTTCATCATGTTTCACATCATTTATTGTTGTCATGTTTAACATCATCTTTTCTGTAAACAATCATCATGAGGAATGTACATGCATAGTGGAACAACACATAAAACATTTCAGCTAAAGGAGCTCATTTAGTCTCTACAGAAGCTCAAGCTTTCAACATGGTTGCATATAAAGAAAAGGAAGAGTAAATGACAAATAATGAAGTATAAATGCAGTCACTCAAGATGAGAGTTCATATTCAATATTCAAAGAGGCTTTGATATAATAGAAGCAACCCTCCTCCACGAGAAAAGAAAAATAAGGTTGATAATCTTTTGCTTTCATGTTCAAAGTTGATGACAGTGAAAATAATCTTCAAAATACATTAATGGAGCCAAGGTTTCTTATCATAAAGATACAATGTTGAACTAAAAGCAGATTGCATTGAAATGAGCATTCATAAATGACAATCCTCTTTAAGTTCAAAGCACAATCACATAATGAGTTGGCTTACGAATGTATAGAGACACAAGGTCATACATAAGCAATGCAAAGGATCTTCAACTTTCACTAAGTTGCCAGAGGAAAACAACATGATATGAAGATAAGTCATCATCAAACATAGATTGTTGCCATATTTTAGAAAAATGAATGACAATTCCCTCTAAGGGATCACATGAGCATATTTAAAGAGATTTTGAAGTGTGTGGCCTTAGCATTTACAGCATTACAAAAGACAACAATTCTAAAATGGAACCCAAGAAGGCTATATAGGAACATGATATTGGATTTGAATGAACCAGCCATCTCAAAAGCTTTCAGTTTGAGGAGAAATAACTTGAAATGTTTACAATATGTTCTCTTTGGGTTGATGAAATGCAAGAAAATTAGGCACTTGCACAGGAATGTAGACTTCAGAGATCACATTATCATGATTCTATCAAGTGATACATAGTGGCAATAACAAATCAATCAATAAGCCTAGCTAAAGATATGAAGCAGAGTCTAAGTTTATCAACAACCTTGAAGATAGCATACAACCACAAATGCACCTTTGGATTATTGATAAATTATAGAATTAACTTCAGAGCAGGTGTTGAAAGAAGCTCACAATGGATGATGGAAAATAGGAGGACGACAATATGATAGCATTCAAACTAAAAGCAATGTGAAACCCTTGAATGGCGAGAGGCAATATTAGCAAAAATAATATAATGGCTCAATCTATTTCCATTTTGTCATAGGCAGAGAATATAAAGACCGTGGCCATGATATACATGAGGGTTTCATATTTTTCATAAAATAATAACTAAATGCCAAGTTTTCATGATTATTTATTGAGGGTCGAGGTCAAATCAAGCCTTTTATCATTAGGATTGAGAGATACCTAGAAATAGAAAGGAGAGGCCGCGACCTTCTATGACAAAAATATGCAAAAAATTCCTTATTTCCTTCACTAAATGTATAAGAAATGCAAATATCTTTATTATCTTGTCCTCAATGATTTTATACAAAAAATTGTAAAAGAAATACAAGATTACATCTAGGAGATCTTACCTCTTATTTGTTGTGAGAGAATACATTCAAACGTGGTGAGAAGCTCAAGCCAAGCTAGTCCATGGCGGCCCAAATGAAGTAGTGAATCAACAGAGAAAAAGAAACAAATAGAGATGCATTAGAAAAACTACAATGGTTGCGTCCTAGAGGCTCAGAAAATGCTTAAAAAATGGAGTCAAAGTACCTCCAAATTGTGACTAAAAAATAACTTACCCTATGGAAATCAACAAGGTTTGGCCCAGAATTAGCAAGAAATGGTGAAATTTCTAGAAGTTTCTACTTCAAACCCTCATGGTGGCGCAACAGCTTGGTTTCTCCAAGATGCAAAGTAAAAAATGAAAGAAAGGATTTAGGGTTTGAGCTTTTTGACTCATGCCCTAATTCGAATAATGGTTTTTGACTTATCTTTTAAAAATAAATCACTTCATATTGATGAAATGATGTGGTCTTGATTTATTAAGTCAAAAAACCTATTCTATACACCTAAAATCGGTCATCACCTTTAATTAATTAAATACTAGCTATTTAATTAATATTTCAACTACGTATGAATAAATTCTCAATTTATTTATATCGTTCATTTTCTAAATTCTTCAAATCTAAAACATATTCTTCTAAATTAATTAAATAAACAAATTTCCATAAGCTTATTTAATTTAATTAATCTTCACTAATCTCGATTAGGAATTTCAGCACATGTCTACAACTTTTTGTGCCACCTCATTGAGGTCACATGAAATTAAATAACTCTAATTTTTAATTAGAATTATCTTCAACTCATTTTAAAAAGCGCATGGCTCATTCCTCACACACTTCCACCAATTTCAAAAGCACATGGTCTTTTCTTCCCACACTTGAGTCTTCCATCCAAATGGCATGTTTCCCATTGGTCAAGAGATTCTTCGATACATATGGCATGTTGTCTTTGGTCAAGGGGAAAACATCTTGATTCTTTCCATCTCCACCATCCATTCTTCTTGTTTGAATCTGGACTGTTGATTATTGCCACCTCACTATATGCTTGGAAAAGGATATAAATACAACCCTTGGGCATTGTATTTTGCAATCCACTTTTGAATAGAGTTATCATGCAGGAATATCGTTTGAGCTTGGGAGAACTTTGGAGTCTTATAATTAGTTTTTACATCATGTTTTGCATCATAGTTAGATCTTAGACTAACACTTTGCTTCATAGTTGTATTTTATGTCCTCCATTGCATCATAGTTGCATTTTAGATTAGCATTTCAATAGTTTGCATGTGAGCATATGGAGAATCACATATAGAATCATATATATCACTACCATAGTATCCACCATCATTTGTCCATTCATCATAGTCACCCACCATTCATCATAATCATCCATCATTCATCATAATATCCATCATCATTTATATCATTTAGTTTCATGTAGGAATTTAATTAGCTTGCATGTTAAATAATAATCTCGTTTCTTAAGTGTCATTCTAGTTAGCGCTTCTTGCATGTTCTGTGGCACTTCTTGCACTTTCTGTGGCACTTTTTGTACTTTCTGTGGCACTTTTTGACTCTGTCCTGGTACTTTTTGCAGTTTCCCTTTTTTTCACTAAATACGAAGGCTAATACTTTGTGTTTGTTTGTCAGGTTTCCCAAATTTGCTGTCAAAGACTCAAACATAAACTACTGACATATTGCAGGGGCTAGAAGTGATTTACTTGTTTCCTTTTGATTAAGTTAGGAACATAGCTTAATTAAAAGGTTAATGAACACCATTTTTTTGTGCTTGATGGATGGTAGGCATATGCTCTCCCTTTAATTGGCTAACCAAAAAGCTAGACCCATTCGTGTTCATCTACGAGTGTGAGTGGAGTATATAGTGTGTGTTTCTCTCTTTATTCATGTGGAATAAAGATTGATCGAACTACAGGTATACTTGGTTGCTTTTGTTTATCTAAGAGGGCTTGCCTTGTGGGAAAAGGTAATCACTCAAGGGAACGACCTAACTGGTAATACTCTAAAGCCAAGTGACTTCTAGCCGGTATATAAATGTGGATACTAGAACAAAGGCTAGTATCACAAGGATAGTTCCGACGAGAAGGGTAGCAATGGTCTCTCACTGCATGGATTATCCCCCACGAACGGAATGTCCGTACCAGAACCCTTGTTATAGTTTGGCCAAAAACCTTTAACTATTCTTTGTTGCAGCAATAGTCATTATGAAGGCATCCACATTCTCGCAGTTTTTAGTAGAGATGAGAAATATGCCATGGGAGATTCATGGGTATTGATGCTTGGCTGCCCCATAGAAGTGAGTGTCGTGGAGGGGAGCTAGTGGGGTCAAGCATCTAGTCATCCACTAAGAATAAGTGTGGTTGGGGTAAAACCCACATGGAATCCAAAAGAATACATTCTTTCACAACCTTAAGAGTGTACATTTCTTGATGTGTCTTTATCAAAGTGTTTTGAAAACAAATTTGAAACAAAACATCACATGTTGAAAGTGAAAACCCTGATTTGGAATTGCATTCATTGAAACAACCAAGTCTCCAACTAGAAAATCTAAAAAATCAAACAAACTTCCAAGAAATAGTGTTATTCTCCCAGTTTGGTGCCTCTTGCACCTGTTATGGCGCTTCTTGCACTTTTTGTGGCACTTCTTGCACCTATTTTGGCACTTATTTTCCAAGTTACAAGAGTCAAAACTTTCTTACAGAGCCTTGTAAGAATTTTTGGCACTTCTTGCACTTTTTGTGGCGCTTCTTGCACCTGTTTTGGCACTTCTTGCATATTTTGTGGCGCTTCTTGCACTTTCTGTGGCACTTTTTTGTAGACCACAAAATAGTGACCCAAAGTCATCTCCTGTCTAACAGTCAGTCTCATCCTGAAAATCCTTAGCAATGTTCAACTGTTCCTTAGGTAAAATAGAGTATGAACATGTATTTCATCAAATGATTTCATGAAAGATTAAAATCCGGAAACCCAAGTTCAAAGTTCTTAGTCCAAGAGAACATCAAAAACGTCTCTCAACACTATGAATTTAGGGAGAGGTTGGTTTTCAATTTTTACAAAAGAGCTTCAAAGAACAATCCCAACTTGTACTTGTTTTACTATTGTCAAAATCCAAGACTTTTCCAAAGATTTGAGTATCTCGTTTAGGAAGAAAATTTGTCTCCGGTCTCACAAGTTTGAACCAAAATTTTAGAATTTTCTCAATTCCAAAATCATTCCTTAGATACCTTAGAAGTCTAAACTTGTTAAAATTGACCTCTACAAGTGGAATTCTCTAACCTAGACCAAGATCTAACATCTCAAAGTACCAAAATCATCAAATTTATCACACCCTTGCTTAATAAGTCTAGTTTCATCATTGGGATTTATCATCCTCTTATCATGAAACAAAGCTATATAGTCAAATCAAACTTAGTCTCATTAGAATTTGTGTTCTGTTTGAAGCTTAAAGTTAACAAAATACTCCATAATATAGCTATTGTACATCCGGACATGAATAATTAAAACTGTGGCTATCTTAACTCTCTATTAAGTCATATTATCATTAGTATATTGTTATTTGTTGTTTAGGTCGGCCCTAAGTCTTATATAGGTGTGTCTAAGTCGGCCTTGTTGATATCCCTTGGCATAAATAGGTATAGGGAGGTTGTGAGTCTTATTTCATCATCAGAGTTGTGAAGTGTGTTCTCATTAGAGAGATATTTGGAGTTTTCCCCTCGAGAAGTGGCCGAGATTCTCAGTTATTATCAAGTATTTGCAGCATATTTCATATCATATTCTTCTATTGTGCAAGTTATTTCATAACAAGTGGTATCAGAGCATGATCTTGGCACCATAGAGACAAGGTTTTTCTCAATTTTGGAGGCGATTTTGGGAAGAGCATATCTTTCAGATTTTGGCGAATTTTTTTCTAATTTTTAAAGGGTTTTTGAAGAACATATTGAAGAATCTACAGTCCAGATTTCAGAAGAATTGGAGCAGAATTAAGCGAATTATTGCAGAATTAGGGTTTCTACACCATTTTTTTGGAATCTACATATCTCGCACATCTTGTTGAATTGGAGTCTGATTTTTATTGGGTTTTTGAAGACATAATAAAGGAGATTACAATAAAAATTTGAGAGAATTTAAGTTTCATTTGGTGATTTATTTCAACATTAGTGGTTTCCATCATGACAGGGCCTGCAACTAGGGGTAAAAAGAATGTTGTCACTCCGGGGAAGACTCCTGATAAGGATGGTGAAACAATCGAGGATATTACTCATAATGAAGAAATCAATAAGGTCAAGGAAGAAATTTCCTCAATTAACAATAAGGTCAATGAAGAAATTTCCTCAATTAAGATGGATATGTGTGACCTAAGAGGAGATATGTCGGACATGCGAAACATGTTAAGCACCTACATAGCTGAATCAAGAAAGGAGTTCTCAAGCGACCAAGGTGAGAATTCTAGGTCAGCCACTACTAACACAAGCTTTAGTACTCCTATGGGATCTAGGAATTTATTTCCAAAGGTGGATATGCGCAAGTTTGATGGTAAGGATCCTCTAACATGGATAAACCAAATGGAGAATTTTTTTGAAGTACACCAAATCCCAAATGGACAAAAGGTCACAATGGCTTCCTTATATTTAGAACCAGATCAATTCATTTGGTATCGTTGGCTTTGCACTCATCGAGGTAAAAAGGGGCTCACCATCTCATGGTCAATTTTTACAGAGGAACTCCAAGCACAATATAGCAATAGCGTCACAGACAACTTCTTGACCCGACTAGCTAAACTTCAACAAACAGGATCAGTTAAGGATTATATTAAGCAATTCCAAAATCTATCCTTAAGGGTGGATTCAATTACAGAGGAAAACTTGAATGATTTATTCTTGGGTGGTCTCAAGGATCACATTCAACATGAGGTACGCATGTTTAGCCCTAGTTTCATAAATGAGTCTTTTATCTTAGCACGCAGGGTAGAGGAGAAGTATTTGATTCCTAAGAAGAAAGGGGCTAATGTGACAAGAAAGAAAGGATATTCAACACAATAACCTACTAAAGTTGACTCCACAACAAATTGAGGGAGAAAGAGCAAAAGGCTTGTGTTTCTACCAGTGTGATAACAAATCTGATCGAGGACATAAATGTAGTGAAAAGAAATTATTTTATATTGAAGGTCCCAATGAGGAAGAAGAGGAGGAACCCATACTAGAAGATGAAAAGGAGTCAAATGAGGAATCACATGATTCTCAACCAATCATTTCTTGTCATGCACTCGGTTTCGGTGCTCCACAAACTCTCAAGGTGGTGGGGTTCCCTAAAGAAGCCGAGAAGGTAACGGTGTTGTTGATGTCGACTTCGGTAGTACTCATAATTTCATCAACAAAAGTTAGCTACTAAATCTAGGTATTTCATATAGCCCGGCTCGAGTTTCAAGTTTTGAATCTGAGATAATTGATGCAGTTAGTTGTTCAGGGAAGTGTCATAGCGTTAAATTATCCATGGGAGATTATCAACTTGATACCCCAATGTATGCGATATCCATGGGTGCAGCAGATATTGTTTTGGGAGTACAATGGCTTACTACATTAGGAACAATTGAGATGAACTTCCAAGAACTATTCATGAGATTTCAATCGGAAGGAAGGCTAGTAGAGCTAAGGGGGTTGAAAGAAAAATCTCCACAAATGGTAAGCTCTCATCAAATGCAAAAGTTGCTAAAGAAGGTGGATGGTTGTGGCCCAACTATGTTCATTAGAGTCTCTCAATCTATTACTCCTACTCATCGGTTGCAAGCTATAATTGATCATCCACTACGATTGTTCTTGGAGATATGCCTAAAGGACTTCCTCTAAAGAGGGATCATGATCATGACATGCAACTAGTTCTAGGGAGCCAACCACCCAAAATCAGGCCTTATAAGTACCCACATATACAAAAAGTGAGATAGAAAAGATTGTTGAAAAGAGATGCTAAATGAGGGAATCGTGAGCATAGCAAAAGTACTTACTTCTCTTGGTGGTGATGAGTGCGATAAGAAAGGATGATACTTGAAGCATGTGTCGGATATAGAGTGCTCAACATGTACACATTTAGGAATAAGTTTCCAATTCAGTCATTGATGATTTGTTAGATGAATTAAATGGAGCTATGTTTTTATAAGTTAGATCTTAGATCACGGTTATCACCAAATTAGGATTAAGGAGGAGGATATTTGTAAGACAGAATTTTGGACTCATAAGGGTCATTATGAATTTTGGTGATGCCATTTGGTCTTACCAATGCACCATCTACATTCCAAAGTTTGATGAATTCCATTTTTAAGAAGTTCTTGAGAAAGTTTGTATTAGTATTCTTTGATGATATATTGATTTACAGCAAGACTTGGGAAGAACATTTGCAACATGTGGACCAAGCATTACAAATACTTGAAGATCATAAACTCTATGCTAAGCCATCAAAGTGTGCTTTTGGTCTTACAGAGGTGGAGTATTTGGGACACATAGTTTCACATGAAGGAGTAAGGTGGACCCTAACAAAATTAAGGCTATCATAGAATGGCCTATTCCCAAAACCATTAAGAAATTGAGAGGTTTCTTGGGATTTGTGAACAATTATGATTGTATAACAACACCCTTCACAACTTTACTGAAGAAGGATTCTTTTCATTGGAATACATTTGCTAATTCAACATTTGAAATGTTAAAGGAGGCTATGTGTTCAACTCGGTACTTACCCTCGACTTCACCCGAAATTCATTGTGGAATGTGATATACGGAAATGGGATAGGGCGGTCTTATACAGAAGATGCGACCAATTGCTTTTGAAATTAAGTCGATTAAAAGGTAAGAATCTACTAAAACCTATTTATGAGGAAGGAAATGCTAGCAATACTCCATCGCGATTGAAACAATGGCGTACTTATCTATTGGTAGACATTTAAAGGTTAAAACTAGAATCGCGATAGCCTAAAATATTTTTTGGAGCAGCGACTATCTTCGAAGAGCAACAAAAATGGGTCACTAAGATGTTAGGATATGACTTTGAGATTGTATATAAGAAAGGGAAAGAAAATATTGTCGCAGATGCACTGTCAAGGAAGGATGAGAAAGATGAAGCCTTATTGTGTTCCCTTTCAATATTACAAGCAAATTGGGTGGAGGAAGCCAAAGTAGAGTGGAAAAATGATGTTGCGACTAGTAATCTCATCGAGCAATTAAAAAGTGATCCTAGTAGTTCAGATAAGTTTTGTTGGAAAGGAGATACTCTTTGGTATAAAGAGCGTTTGTATCTCTACAAGAATTCCACCCTTAAAATCAAGATTCTCACAGAGTTGCATGAGTCTCCAGTGGGTGGTCATTCAGGATTTTTGAAGACATATCATCGAGTCAAGCAAGATTTCTTTTGGGAAGGGCTAAAGGGTGATGTTCAAAAATTTGTGGCTGAATGTTTGGTGTGTGAAAGGCATAAAGGGGAGACAATTAAGGCACCAGGTCTCTTGCAACCCTTATCTATTCCTAGCCAGCGTTGGGAAGAGATATCCATGGACTTCATCACAGGGCTTCCCAAATCTAAAGGTCATAATGTCATCATGGTGGTGGTTGATAGGCTCACTAAATATGCACATTTCATTGCATTAGCGCATCCTTTTACAGCAAGTGCAGTGGCTAGAGCTTTTTTGGAGAATATCCAAAAGCTACATGGTACACCTAAAGTTATTGTTAGTGATCATGATCCTATCTTCACTAGTCACTTTTGGAAAGATTTATTCTCATGTTTGGGTACTC
>VDFB02052275.1:0-18161 GCA_007258455.2 Sequoia sempervirens
ATGTAATCTTGTGCTTTGTTTCTAAGTTTTTTAAATGGAATAAGTAGTAGTATTCCTTCGAATTTTGATAAAAAAATTAAGGATTTTTAATTTTAAAAATATTATTATTTACAATTTTAGAATTTTTTTTTATTTGAATTTCACTTCAATCTATAACATTTTTACAATTTCAAGAAGACTGTTGATCACATATTTCTTAGTACTTTTTGAATTTAATGATGTTATAATAAAATAAATTTATCTTTTTGTCTAAAAGATTTCTGTAAAAATTTTACTTCAATTTCAATGATAAAATGATCAATTATATACTTGTCAGTGGGATAGCCTAGTACAGAGGTTTTCCTGAAGGTTTTGGAGATCTTTCAGAAAGAATTCAATGAGAAGTTTGACAAGGTGGAAGCTAGCATAGATGGTACAAGGACTCTCAGAGTTGAAGATGAAGACTTTACCAGGGAGGGGACTCTCAGAGTTGAAAACTTTACCAGGGAGGAGATTGCAGTAGCTGAATCCCTTTTGGGCATGAAGGGAACAATGCAAGAGGGCAGTGGACCTGCCAATACATAATACACACTACTGTTTCTATGTCTTTCTGGTATATGTTATACTGTTCGGATAGTAAGGGCATGATAACTCTGCCGCTAATACCAAGTTAATCTTTGTACATGTAATTATGATCAGTAATGAAATTCTGGAATTTACAGGCCATGGGTTAATAGGGGATGATAGTATAATGAAAAGAAGGGACAGTAATAATGTAAGGGATTCTTGTAGTAGTACTACATATATAATTAGAATGTAACTCTTTTGATCTCTATATTTAATAATAAAAATATTACTTGTCAAGACGGAAAATTAAATGAACAACCTTCTCACCTTTTCAAAATTGTCAAACATAGAATTTGCAAATTACAAATTCTAATTCATTTTGAAACCTTATGAAACCTTATAAACTGAAGTTGGGGCCCAGATTGCGAAAGGATTCTCATCCAGAAAACCCTAGCTGCATGTTTTTCAAGATGCTTCTTGGCCCGAACCCCAAAAATTTAGTTGCCAAACTATTACAATAGAAGTTGAAATGCTCAGATTGCATGATATATGCAAAAATGGGTTCATTCAAATGCCTTCAGAAAAATAGAGAGCAAAATTCAACTGTATCCCAGATCCACTGGACTTCTACTAAGAGCCCAAGATTTGTAGTTACGGAAAAAGAAAATGCTTAATTTGGAAAACCTGAGTGTTTGAAAAGAAGGCTTTTGCTTTTTTGGTTTTTAATGAGTTGACTGAAGTGGAGCAGATTTAAAAGAGAGACTTCGGTGAGTGCAATAAAAAAATCAGAGAAAAATATCCCGACAGATAAAAAATGAAAGTTTTATGATTTTACAAAAATAGAGGATGATAAGGAGACTGGAGGAACCACAGAGGTAAAGCAACACTACTCTGATATTGGGAATTTGGGACCAGTATTCTCAGAGAAAGGTAGTTTGCCATGAATGATGTTGTAACAGTTTTCTTGTAGCTTTTATTCCTTCAACGTGAGGGAGACCACTAGTGGAGCAGCCCCTCAATAGGGCATTGATGCGTATGCTAAGTAGTACAGTTATCCTAAGAAGCATTTTACTTATGTTATTTAGTTTACCATATTTGACAATTTATAATCTCTTCTTTTAATGATAATTTATATTCCACTTCTTTAAATATGATCAAAATCGCTTAGCAGTTTGCAAGGATAAATAGAATTGAAGGATTCCCAATTGCTGTTAACATTTGCATCCACTCCACTTGACAACATTCAGATGAGAGTGCAACAATGTGGTGTGTCTGTATGTTATCTGGAAACATGGAATAGAGATACTTACAATTGTCTATAAGGGATTCCCTGCATGATACTTGCCAATCGCTATTCAATAAGCTTGTTCAATACTTACAGAGGATTTTTAGACTGCAAAGGGTTGGCAATCCTTACTTAGAGATCCCTAACTAGTACCTCTTCCTTGACTGCGTCAGGTTCAAACATTTCGATAAGAGCCCAAAAATTGCAGTTAAGGATTGTCAATGTTTGAAGCTGATGAAGTCAAGGAAGGGGTATTAGTTAGGGATGTCTAAGAAAGGATTGCCAACCCTTGTAGTCTGAAAATCCTCTGTAGGTATTGATCAAGTTTATTGCATAGCGATTGGCAAATATCATGCAGGGAATTCCTTACAGACAATTGCAATAGTAATTTCATAGGGCTAGTATCTCTATTCCACGTTTCCAGTTAACATACAGACACACCATATTGTTACACTCTCATCTGAATGTTGTCCAGTGGAGTGGATGTAAATGTGCAGAGCAGTTGGGAATCCTTCGTTTCTATTTATCCTTGCAAACTGCTTAGAGATTTTGAACATCATATTTAAACAAGTGGAATATAAATTGTCATTGAGTATTTGTTCAAGCATCCCATCATTGCTTCACAACTTCAAAAGATGAAAAGGTTGTTAATTTAAATTTTTCTGCTTCAATATTCTTATAATTGAAAAGATGAGGTGTTCTGTATCTAGTTTGTCTTGATAAGAAATTAGATTTTCTATAATATAAAAAGTTTTATATGATTTTGCAAAAAAAATATTCTATTCATTTTCATATTAATCATAAAAAAATTTAGAGTATATTTAATGAGGCTTTTTATGGTATTCTATTGTAATTTTTTTAAATACTTTTTTTTTTTTGCCCGTCTATATTGTTTTATAACCGTATAAACTTGAGAAAAGTGTATTTTGCATTAGCTGTCAAAATTACTTTTATTCAGCAAGAATGCTTCCTACATATGCTATCATTATTCTATCTCAGAAAATGATTCCAAATCTTCTCTGCAATTTCAATGCAAAAAATTTATACTTAGTGATTATTTATTTATTTCAATAATTTTGGTGTATTAAATATTGTTTATATTATTTCAATGACAATGGATTAGAGTTTGTTTTAATTTTTGAATATTTTTGTTAAAAAATTATATATTAAGCAGGGTGAAAATATTATTCATAAAATGAATTATGTTTTCACTTGACAACTATTAATATATATATATATAACATTAAGATATTTATTAATTATATTTATTCCATTTTTAGATATTATAGTGGTTCTTTTTATTAAAAAGAAAAAAACAAGATTTTGAATGCTTTTAATTTAATCTAATTAATAAGATATATACATACAAGTACCATTAATTTAGAATAGATAAATGAAATAAATTAGATCACAAATAATTAAAAAATTCATATAACATATTTTAAATAGAAAGATATATCACTTAGTTTGAATGTCTTCCTATTTTGAACTCAAAATCTAATGATCATTTAACTTTATTTTTTTTCCATTTGAAAAAAAAATAGTATTATTTTATGGCTTTCTTAATTTTAGATTCACATAATTATCTCTCTTTCTTTTGAATTTATATCTCAATAACATATGCCAGAATGATAAAAGAATAAATGATCAAATATTTTATTATCATCTTCATCTATCCTCCTTGCAGTAAACTCTTTGAGAGCTTATTTATGATCAAATTTTAGAGATTTATACCACTTTGAGTTTTAGGGTGGCACATAAATAAAGATAAAAAATGGGATTTTTTCCGTATAGTAGTGAGCTAATAGAATGAATGCTTGGGAATAAATTTCTAGAGTGCGTATATGTATATATATATATATATATATATATATATATATATATATATATATATATATATATATATATATGTTATAGACCTCTAGGATCAACGTTTTACCTCTACAAATCTAAAAGTGAAAAGAAGTTTCAAACTGTATCAATTAGACAACACTGATTGGACATAATTTGACTATTGGTTTTTTCTAATCTATATAGATATACATAGATCCTTGATTCTAGGTTTTTAGTTCATCTTTATGATTATAGACTATAGTTTAAGAGCAAATAGATCTTGTGCTTTTGGGATCAACCCAAGTTAAAAAAATGATAAAATTAAGGCATAAAATGAATATAATAGGATATTGTTGATGGAAATGCATTTGTTTTATTTAATTTGAATAATTAATAATGTGAATTTTATTTATTTAGTATAAATTATTAATGGAGTGAATTATAGATGAAATTAATCAGGTTGTAAAAATTAATTAATCATTTTATATGTTAATTTTTGGTTCTTATAGATGTGTTCCATGATACAAACTAATGAATACATCTACAAAACAATCTCCAAATCAAAATTAATATTCAAATCAAAAATTGATTTCACACCTGTGTGGCCTTTAACTAGAAAATATGTTTCAACATATTTAAGGAATTTCTTTCTTTCGATTGAAAAAGAATGATGTTGAATCTTATATATCCTTGCAAACTTTGGTGGATGCATTCTAAAGTATGGTGCTAGGTGCCGTTCAGTTTTACATAGGTTTTCTTACAAATATTTCATTGCCTGTTAAAATGGTATTATAGTTGCTACCTAAGATTTTTAGGTCAATGTTGAGGCTTCCTATGCATTCATCTTAAATTTCCTTTTCATATTTGTTTCCAGCGATCATGAACACAAAACAAGAGAAAAAAAAACGTACTACTCTGACGCTAATTCTTGAGTTATTCCAATCTTGATGGGGTTAAGTGACTATAAGACTTAACTAATTTGTTATTTATTATAGCATACATTAAACAATTGGATTATCTTGTTAACTGAGTAAATGATCAATTAATACACAGTCGCAAAACAGCTATAATTTTCTCTTAAGAACAGATAATTTTCTCTCATCAGCGGATGGTTTTATCTTTTAGCCGATAGGCTATATTTTGCGCCAGCTTTTAGTTGGGAAGTTGTCTCACGCCCGATGTTTTAGTTGATAGGCTACATTTTGGGCCAGCTTCCAGCCGGGAAAGTGTCTCACGTCGGTTTTTTTGTCTGACATCGGAAAAGTTTGCTGGAAAACGTGACCGCCGGGTAAAAACAATGTTTTTTAACCTGAACTTTTAAAGTTGCTAGCGACAATTTTTAAACCCACCTCATGCTCCGCGATCCTGCTGCGGAGCTGCTTGATCACCTCCTAGGAGCTGCTTCATCACGGTGAAGATTTGTTATAGATCTGCTTCAGACGTACTTTTCGTTTACTGTGAATAGATTGAAGTACCAGCTGTAGCGAGATTGGTTTCGGTTCCTCTCTTTTAAAAAAAATTCGGTATTGGTAGGGTTTCGTAATAGTATTTCTGCAAACTCTGCCCGTTTATTTATAGTTGCTATATCGAGATTGCTTTGGGTTCGTCTCATTTAAAAAAAAATCTGCTTTGCTAGGGTTTCCTAGTAGTATTTCTACAAAATCTAGTTTAGACATACAACCATCATTGACAGCAGGACGCAATTTGTGCAGAATCTCGAGGTAACGTTGTGGGTTTCGTTTACTGTGAATAGATATTTGTAGCTCTCATTCAGAAAGCCAAGCATTGTAACAATGTAATTCTGAACTGATTATAAATGTTCTCCCTCCAAGATTTCGGCATTGGTAGGGTTTCGTAATAGTATTTCTGCAAAATCTGGTTCAGACCTAACTTTCATTTACTGTGAATAGATTGAAGCATCACTCTCGTTGATTTATGTATTAACCTGTAATACGGTCTTATCCTGGGTGCTTGACATGATGTTTATGGCTGCCAATTGTTTCATTGTCTCTAGCGGTTATGTGTTTGTTTTACAGTCTATGTGCGGGAAAATGGGAGTTCTGCAGTCAAGGCCCTTCCTTCACATGTAGTGTGACTGGGTGAAAATAAATATATATCCACCCTTTGTTCTTTGATAGGGGGTTCCTACCCTGTTCCAAATCTCCCATTCTTGGCGTAGGTAGAATGAATGTTGGAACCGGCTGCAAATTTTGGCCCGATTTCATCTGCTTGAAGTTTCTAAGCCTCTTCAATAAATCCCTGTTGTGCATATTTTGCAATCAATGTGGTGCCTGAAGATACACTCTTTGAGGCATTCTATAAAACAGTTTACATGTCTTGTCTGCGCTTCCACATTTTCATAAAAGGTGACATTTTCATCTAGCAAAAAGCCCCTCTATTATGCTTTGATGTGTGTTCATACCCCGTCCCAAAGCTCCCATTTTGGCACAGGCAGTGAGGATGCTGGCAAAGGTTGTGGAAATTGACGTCTTACCTGCTCTTTGTACCTGTGTTATATAATTTTGTGTGAAGCCCAATTCAATTACTATTGTCAGCATACCCCATGACTCCTTACATTTCCCTCCTCCGGACAAGATAAGCATTTTTCTGGTGTACTTTTTACTTATATCATTAACATCTTTTAAATATCAATGTGTACATAATAATAATATTGGTAATCAAAGTATTTTTCTATTCGTCTATACTATAAGCCTCAAACACCATTAATTACAGCGTGAGTGAATGATAGTATGTTCTTCCGTATATAGATAGAAAAGTAAATATGAGTGTGTCCTGCCACCATCCCGGCGAGTGCTGCATTGCGTTTAGACCATGACCTACACGAGGTCCCTTTGCTTTGTGAACATAGATGAAATTGCCTCTTTCTGTATTTGATGTAAACCTTGTACAGTCGCATTCCCTTGGCATATAAATAGCAGTTGGGTTAACTGCAAATGTACAAAAGATGTATGGAGGTTGTGGAGAAATTGTTCGTCCTTCACATTTTTTTTCATAGAATGTTGGGTAACTTAAACAACTTCTAAATTTTCCTTAATTGTAGATTAAATGTTGTAGGAAAAGTATGAAACTTGTAGCTCCCTCTTCTAAATAAGTGTGAAAGAAATTAAGATTTAAAAAAAAAAAAACAGAAAGACATTGAACTATTTTAAATTTTGAAATATCAACATTTGCAAGAATGCTCATTCACGATGGGGTTTTCTTTCTTAACCTAGATCATTATTATCCTTTTTGATGGTACAGCCATGTGCCTCTTGATTTTTTTACTTTTGGTCCTAGGCAAAATGATATTTCCACTAATTAATTATGTTTGAGCATCTATATCTTCTAGGCCACAAACTCCAGACCCTTGCTAATATACTTTTCTAGCATGTAACATATAGTAGTTCTAACTAGCTGGCAATTTTGTGCTGTGTCATTTGTTAAGTTTGAAACAAGCCCTGACTGTGTGATGCTTCTGCTATTTGTTCAAAATGAAGAAGAGATGGTTTAGAAGTTCTTAGAAGGGTCATTAAGCTAATGGATATGACTTCCTCTCACATAGAGTTGCTCCGAGAGATGTACCTCTCACATAATGTTGTTGTTCGTGCAATAACATATGGACACGTCACAAAATATATACACAACTATTTATTGACCCAATCATAGATGAAACATAATAGCTAAAATCTTGGTTTTCATAGAATGAAACTGCTCTTTTGTCATCGTCTACAAAGTTGTGCATTTTCCCCTCATAATCCACATAAAGACAATTTCTGCCATAAACAATGTAAAAAAAGAGTTGTGCAAGCTGGAGATGGGTCATGGTATTACTCAAAGTGTAAAGTTATAGTTGCAGATTGTGATTACAGGTATGTACTTCAAATAAAGCTAGCAGACCATACTGAAACATTGTGTGTTGTTGCTTTTGAAGATTCGGCCACTAGCCTTCTTGGTATCTTTGCAAAGGATTTATGTATGTTGCAGTTCAACCTGGAAGTAGAATAATTAACACAAGGTTTCTTCAAACATCATCTCTTCACTCTTTCATATGCAGCTGATGAAATTGGTGCTCAAAGGTGCTTAAAGGCAACAATCACCAAAATTGATCAATTGAACTTTGAAGAGGAAAATAAGCTGCTACTATAGAGACTCTTTGACATGTCCAGTACAGATAATACTTGATACTGCAGTTATGATACTTGTACGTTCTTATAAGGTTACCTCACTGCTGAAGCAGAGTTTTGTATTAGGAAAATGAAACTATTAATAAAACATCCAATATATTTTTATTCTTAAAATTGTGTCTGTTTAAGTTGCAGTTTCTAAGCTGACTTTATTCTTGCCATTGCCACTTATTTATTGGAGGAGGTTCGTTTCTATTGTGGATATTTGAGTGTCAAAAACAATATTTTTTTCTCTATCCTAGTGTTTTCTTGTTTGTTTCTTTCAATCATTATGTTTGGGAGATGAAAAGTCACTTTTCTGGCATTGAATGGTGCTGAAACTTACGAGAATTGGAAAACTCAAAATTTCCAGATGTTATTTGAAGAAAAAATTTACCCTATGTGAATAATACATTTTTCTTCTTTTAAGGAAATTCACTCTAATATTGTACAACAAATCCACAGCTATAACCTTAGTGATGTGAATTCCAAGAAAATTTTATGTGGCCTCTTTAGCATTGCAAGTTCAATTCTTTTTTTGGTTAAGGTTAAATGGCAATATCACCAGTCCCAGACTAGTTGTAGGGATGAATAGGCAGTGGGCAGGGAGGTTTCATCGCACATGCATATCTTTTGGGTTGTAATTGTCATAATGTCACGTGGGGATTTGAATTTGAATCACCCACTTTTAACATTTCACAACAATCCCTCGACAAAATTTCAAGTTGGTGTTACACCAGGCTGGTTGTAAGGATGAACAGGATGTGGGGAGGGAGGTGCCATTGCATGTGCATGTCTGCTAGGTCGTAATTGCCATAATGTCATGTGGAGATTTGAATTTGAATCACCCTCTTTTAACATTGCACAACAATCCCTTGACAAAATTTCAAGTTGGGCCTCAAAAAACTGAAGCTTACATCCCCAGTCAAGCTTAGTACAAAAGACAAAAGACGGTTCAATCGCCACCAGCTCTCTTTCTCCACTAGCTATCAACTAGCGCTTGCACCTTAGCAAGGGGCAAGGGTTACGCCGATAGGAGGGTATACTACGGTAGTGTATGGACAACACAATATATTATCTTAAATGGTTGAAGCGGTGGAATATTTTTGTTCAACTGGACAAAGCACTTTTGTTGGTAGTTAATGATATACAAAATGCGTGCTATGAAAAGTCAAAATGTTGGGGAGCAATTTTGCAGTGGAACTTTTTTTTGTTTTTGAAAAAATATACAGTACAATTGTTGGTGTTTGAGGGTGAGGGGCTACGATATATGCCATTTGGCTTCAAGGCCTGCAAAGCAAAAGGAATGGAATGGTTAGCTGGGAATATTTGTTGTTGACATGTACAATGATTGCTCCATGTGCAATTTATTATAACACTAATTAAAGGGAAATATTTTTTTTCGCAATAAATTTAAAAAGTTACTCAAAGGACATGCACATTGTTGACGGCATGTTTAGTTTTGTAAAAGAGAAATTGTTGATATAAGAAGAAGTAGGAGCGACATGAGGGAGAAAGGGTAAAGAGTTGTGTACCTTGGCTTTTTAGAGATAGTTGTTGTAATCGGGCTTCCTCTTCTTTTCTCATAATTGTGTATGGGTGGTTATGCATTTTTGAGTATCTCTCTAAGGAGAACATTGGCTGAATACGAAGGTTGTTCAACGATTTCACTCTGGATATAGCTGTAAATGTTAGTCCTTGTCGTTCTATTTTTCCAATGTCGACAGTTGCTCTGGCAAGCGTTAGGCCTTGCGATTTGTGTATGGTAATAGCCCATGCCATTGTGAGCGGAATTTGTCTACGGCGGCCCAATGATACAGGTACTATTGGTAAACTTTTGGGGTCCTTTTCATTCCATGCTGGCCCACTATAATTATCGATCCTTGCCACTACGTAACAATATTTTACATATTTGTATCCATTTAAAGGCATTAACATGGTAGTTTTTCAAATAAAAAAAAAATTGACATAGTTCTTTACAACACGAGTTTTTTTTTTGTGAAGCATACCATCCATAGTCATACTACACTTGTAAAGAGAGCGTGGCAACTATATTAGGCTATGTAGTATGGCTATAGCAATCCTTAGAGTTGCACAACCAGCTCTGGTACAACATCAGGTTCAATGGGGGGAGAAGCCTTTACATTGCACATTTCTTGGATATTTTTAAGCAAAAAGCTATTCTCTTCAATGTAGTCTAGTTGTTCGACCCTGGCAATGGTTGCTTTTAAGCGTTCCTCTGCATTGTACATTTCAAGGTTACAACGCAGTGTGAATACATAATGTTTGTTCAAGACACTACCAAACAGTATAGCTAAATCATTAAGCTTATACTTATGCTAACGTTTAAACTGAGTTTAATGTCTATCTAGCTTACTAAAAGTACTTCTATCTATATAAAAAAAAGGTTGGCAGTTTTAGGTTAGTTGAATGTTTTTTGAAAGATTTTTTAGTTGGAGCCTATCAATCAACACAAAAGTCCTCTTAATTGATATTTATAATAAACGCAAATTGTAACTGGCTATCAATCCCAAACTCCCATTTAGCTTATTAACCTATTCCTAGCTGTGTGATTTAGGGGACCATTTTTTCACTGCTAGAACTATTCATTTACAAACCCGACATTTTTTTTATTTTTTTCACAACATACATTAGCAACCTAACACTTTCGCAGCGGGCCACCATTATACAACACAACTCCTAAGCCTATCACTGTATTGGTAATAATACACTTGAATGAGGTACAACTCAAGGTTTAATTAGCGATGGGTTCATGTCGGGTGACTCCTTATAGATGAGTTTCTTGGAAGGTAAGAATCAAATTCCTTCCAACGATTAAATGTCTAAGTTTGGACAATTTAGTTTACTACAAGAATGGTTGACTCTAAAATAGTTATTTTAATATTCGCGTTGTGGGGGGGGGGGGCAACTTAGGAGTCTCTACATCCAAAATACTTAGATGTAACTGACTTGTTCTTTTTGAGTGCAACTTATTATTAAATCTTTCAAATCTATCGTGAGCCCCAAATAACATTTATTAATTGGATAGTTTAGGCTTTGCATATAAGGCATTGCATAATGGGCTAGGTAGATTAAATAATTATTCTAGGCTCGGTTTCTACCCAACAACATGGTGATGATTTAATATAAAGTGTTTTGCTAGAGGCTACTAAACCATATTTGAAAAGAATCATGTAAAATAACTATTTCACATAACATTACTTTATAGGGTATGTGCAAACTAACTGAGCAATGAGTCCAAAAAGTTGACTTAAATTCGACAAAGCTATTATAGTTAAGAGCGTTGAGAATATGCAATATCCATATTTTACAAAAGGGCAAGAAAAATACAACTAACAATTATTAATCCTCTCTTAACAATGACCATGTTAATATCTTAATACTTCTCTTTGTAATAATATTTCCTTAATATTAACAATGTTAAACTCAAAATAAAATATCTCTTTCCTATATACAATGTATTTATTTATTTAACTAACTACTTATTCATCCCCTATATATATATATATATATTTGTTATTATATATATATAATAACATCAATGATGAATACTATAGCTAATTAATAACAGTATTTACTTCTACCTTTTAAATTTATTTACTATAAAATGGGAAATTTCCTTTCTTTTAAAGAAAATTCGATTCTACCTAATTCTTTACCCTAACTATATCTATTAACCCTAAACTTGACAACAAACCTAAATGTAAACCTAATCCTAATGCTAACCCTAACCCTAAGTTTGATGCTAGTAACCCCAATTATTACCCCAACCCTAACTATATCTAGTAACCCTAAACTTGACAGCAAACCTAAATGTAACGCTAATCCTAATGCTAACCCTAACCCTAAGTTTGATGCTCTCTCTCTCTATATAAATATATATATATATATGCTAGAGATATAGTTAGGATTAAGATAAAGAGATATATCTTTGAATTATTTATTTGATTTTTGATTTTTTTTCTTTGATCATTCAATTTATCATGGTAAACATTTTTATTTGATCTTTTTGATTTATTTTTATCTTTGAATTATTTATTTCAGAAGTACTTTTCCTTAAAGAAAGATTAAGTGGGATGTGATTTTATTCCAAGTTTTTAGGCTTTAAAAGAAAAGCTTGTCTGTTTTGTGTTTTTTCTTTTTAAGCTAAAAGTAAAGAATTACGGAAGGATGAATCTAAAGTTCATTCACAAGTAAGGAAACAAAAAGAGACAAACTCTCATGCGAAGAATACAGAGCAACTACATGCGATCAAACTTCCTCAATATTCTTTTCAGAGTTTGGTCTCATATGGTAAAGGTTTGGGAAGAATAAAGCTTAAGCAAAATATAATTTCATCATGATGTAAAAGCATCTTATTTTACAATGAAATTCGGGTTTGTCCAAAAGAAATCCTTTCAATTGATTTCTTACATTAAGGCCATAAATCTCAAGCATGATATGCATACCGTAATGCCCAATAATTTTCGTTAGAAAAACCTAACTAATTTTTTTTTTTTTTTTTTAAATGATGTCATAATACAAAAGTAAATGTCAATCATACATATCTACATCTTATACGTAGGTAACAAGATGTTATTATCATCAATGTTATTATCAGAGATGGCTTAAAGAGTATTTAACCATAATGAATAACTTAATTCTTAGAAGTGTAATTATTATTTCATATAGTAAATTCCATTACAAAACAAATTAATACCCCTTTTATTTTTGTCCACAAAGTTATTTTTTTTTCTTAATTAAATATTTCCAACAATTTTTTTTTTGTAACAATAATATTTAAACACTAATATTGACAACTCATTTTGACTTGTCATATCTTTTGATTATCGTTAATGAGATTATTACAAGAAAATTTTCATAATAAGAATGCCTTCATTTATTATACATTTAGAACTACTATCTCCATTAATATTACCCTTCATACTATTATCTCTATTCATTATTATTATTACTTTTAAATCTATTTCTTATATATATATATATATATATACATCTTTATTATATATAAAAATATTTATATAAATAAATACATTTAATTATCTATCTATTCCATTTGTTTTCAGTAAAGGAAAATATAAAAATCTCATTTAAAATGACAAAAGATGCCTTCCCTCTTAAAAGTAGTGTTAGTGATTATCTAATTTATGTAATTTTCATTTTAAAGGATATTTTCCCCACACCAAGGAAAGTAGTTACTTTATTAAGAGACTATTAAGGAAACTATATATTTTGAAAGAAACTTCATAGGAGAAATAAACGTGGAGCCTCTTATCCACCTCTTTTTGTGGCCACTAAAAATATAATCGATCATAGTATAGATGCAGTTACTAAAATTAATGCACCATACGTTGGCTATTATATTAATATATTAATGAGAGTTTAAAGTTTATGAAAACAAACAAAGGGTGGAAGACGTCTATGTAATTCTATTGTATCCTTTTTGTAACGTCTTTGCTCTCAGCAATTTAAAACTGATATTTAACTTAATATAAAAATATTTCCATAATACTGTGGATTATTATTCTATAGTAACCATGCAATTGAGATTAGAAGGACACTTCAAATGTCTACATCCGACAGTAGCAAGACCCCTAACAATTGTAGTGCTAACATTTTGCAGTGCTATATTGATTAGCTGCTTTCACCACAATAGCGATAATATTTGTTAATATTAACCATTAATTAATTGCTAACTAAGAAGGAAAATAATAATATTACTGTTTACCCAATTATCAAGTAGCAGTGTTGACATTTAATTTATAACCAGATATCCCATCATACGAAATGATATATATATATTTTCTTGTTTATTACACCCAAATAGTAATTTCCCCTTGATTCAGAAACTGCCTCCACTTGAACAGTAGTTATCACATTTTAGTTTTATTCCTTAAGGTGAAATGGATGCCAAGATAAATGATGCAAGTATGGTATTATTGCAACTAAAACTGCTCTTCATGATCTCCATCATCCTCTTTTAGTTTGGAAGCCGTTGGATTCTCTTTTGGAAACAGTGGTGATTCAACTTCCTTCTGAGACTAAGTTTAGGGTTTGCTAAATATTTAACACTTCCTTTATTGCTGTTCATTTATTAGTACATTGATATGCCCAAGTGTAGACATCACCATCTGTAGCGCTTTCAGAGAGAAATAAATCATGAATAGCCTCACCGCAAGAGGTGTACTGTCAGGTGGATTAAACCATGCCAACAACCAAGAATCCTTACAAATAGATGAGAGGACTGCTTGCTGACGGTATTGATTACATTGTACAGAGGGCAGTTGGTGCGCCTTAATTGCAAATCTTTAGATTCAACCCTACGTAGTTACCACTTATTCATTACACATTGGGTGATATGGAGCTGTAGGGAGCTAACACGATTTAAGGAGCAGTTAATACACTACTGTTGTTTCATTTTTAATTATTTATCTTCAATCCAAATCTGCTTGCCTCGAGATCAAGGTGTGGACCCAGATTGTGTGAGGTTTCAACTGGCATTTTTGATTAATTACAACATTATCTGCAACCATTCGTACACGGGTTGGACTTTCCATAGGAATATCTTTTATTCTGGTTTTCTTCTACGTAATTATTTACTTCTGCCAACAAGAATAACACAGTTGCTTTTATTTTATTTTATTATTAACTACTTATACGTAGAATGAATAACTATGTAAGTTTTATTTCTAAAACATGTAGGTAAATTTTTTTTTCTTGAATCTTGTCGGATGATGCTTTGGATGCTGCCCTAACCGACCACTGGCAAATATTTGTTTTCTCCTGGCATGGATTGGTTGCCTTCCAGAAGCTAGCACCGAATTTTAACGGTTCCTTTACTGGTGAGGAAATCCCAACAAGTTAGTTTAGAAGAATAATGCAGAAGACGTGATGAAGGTAATTAGGGTAAATTTTAGGCTATTCTTATGATTCCTGGCCGTAGTTTCTTTTATTTATTTTCTTAGATAACATACTCTAAATCCTTGTTGAATCCTCATTTTCAAGCTACAGCTCACCAAATCAGAAAGAAAGAGGTTAATTCCAATGAAGAAGAGTTTGGAGGGAGAGATCCCAACTGTGGCAAGGGAAAGCGAAAAGGGAACGACAACAACTACTGGAAATAAATAAATAAAAACAAACAAAGAATAGTGAGCAGTTAGAATCTGTTTGTTTGTCTTGCATTACTATGGATGCAAGGTATCTGTCATTCAAGAAGAATGTCAGCCCAACAGCAGGTAAATAGCTCTGCAAAAGTTACAGATACTCCCCAGCACTTAGCCCAGAACGATGAAAAATTCCCATGGGTGTGCAGCGGCTTCAAAAGGGGGAATAGGGCTAATTAGGAGCGATTTACTACCATTAATATGGTCATTGATTGTGTTATGAACCCCTGGAGCTAAATTCATTTAAGATAGACTCTTTTTTAGCAATAAGATGATTCTTATGATACGCTATTTGATCTAATAAATACAGCTCATTGTCATTGAATTCGATAAGCACGAAATGAACTTAAGGCTCATTAAAACTCTGGTACAGGGCCTGAATTTTCTGTTACTGAAACAAATTCAAGACAGATTGAGGGGTAGTAACTCCATATTATGAATTTCCCTCATCTTCTTTAGCTATAAACTTGAAATCTCATCTGCATTATTATTATTTAAAAAAAAATAAAAACCAAGAACAATGAATGATCTCGAGCTAGCTGGTTATTTAGAAGCAGAATTAAAATGTATGATCAAAACATATACATCTAGAATAACATTGATCTAGAGAAAATAAAACACAAAGTTTTGGTCTATTTCCAGCAGCCAGTGACTAAAGAATGACTCATCTACACAGTCGACTGAAGAATGACGAGCAGGACTACACAAACTAACTCGTAAGTGCAAGAAAGCAACCTGGGAAGTTGTAGATATCTCAGCCTGATTTTGCAGAGGACGCCCAGCAACGCAAGAGCCAACGGATCCCAAAATGACCCGTCTAGTCAGAAGCAACACAAAAAATGGCGCTCTCCAGATCTCGCAAGCCACAGCAAAATACGGGAATTTGACAACACAAAGAATGGCGCTCTCCAGATCTCAAAAGTCGTTCTCTTAACCCCTTTTTCCCAGCCTGCATTTATTATCTAACAACTATTCGGCGACTTTGTAAATGCCAGGCAACTGAAGCAGACCAGGGGAGTGGTGCAAAACGGCGCGAACGGATCCAACCCATACCTGGTGACGCCAAAAAAGGATGAATGGGCATGCCTCAGTGAAATACGGGAATTTGCTGACGGCGAGGACAGTGGATACGGAATTTGCTGACGGCGACCACAATCAAACTTCAATGAGCTTCTGCAGGAAAAAAAACTCATCGGCCTGTCTCAGGTGAGAATCCAACCGGAATATCAGACATGAGACTTTCCCGGTCGATTCCTCACCTATAATAGCCTATCGGCTAAAATATATGTTAGATGTTTCACCTTTATTGTGTGTACCCACATGGGCTAATATCATGTCCAAAATTCAATTGAAGCTATGTTTAAGTCTATGTGATGGAAAATGAGAGTTTTGCACTCAAGGCCCTCGATGGATGATGTTCCTATAAATTTTTGAGATTACAAGTATAACGAGAAGAAGTTAGGAGTAACATTACATGACTTTTATGGTTTTTTCGATGATCAATATGTTGAATTATATCTTATTAAAAGTTATGTTTTCTTTAAGCCAAAAGAAAATATTTCTTCATGCACGATTTATTCTAAGTTCATTTCAGATTGTTGATAAATCAATCTTTCTCGATACATTATTAGCCGATAGGCTATTATTATGGGGAACCCCACCGGCATTTCCAGCAGTCAGACGCCGGAAAAAATGCCGGGGTTCCCTCCAGTTTGATTGCCGGTTGTGTACGGGTTGCAAAGCAATGCTTTGGTAATCGTTTCATACGAATGAAAAGGACTGACGCTATAGTTGAAGTTAGCTTCAACAGTTTATCGAACACGCGTACATATGCCAATGACTAAGGTTACCGCATACAGCTGCATGGGTCTGTTACCGGCCTTTTCCCGTGTTTCCATTTGAACACAAAAATCACTAATTTTGGTAAAATATGTCGTGGATTGGATTACTAGACTCCCATTGGATGGGACAGTTGTCTTCATTGTCACCGGGAGCTAAGTTTAAATTTTAGTTTCGCGAATGTTAATTTTTTTTCCTAATTTTTAATTTTTAAAATTTTCAAACTTACTTGAAAAGGAAGGATATTCTTGTAAGATATTATTATAGAATTAATTATAATATCTGTTTCAATGAGCTGCTCTCCACTATTCATCATTTGTAGTTGTTTCCAAATGGTTAACTGTCTAATTTATTTATATATTATTTTAATATAAAATAGAATTATAATTTGAATAAGGTAATACTTATGCAGATTTACTTATATTTTTATGATGAAAAAATTAATAAAAAATAAAAAATATGAAATGGTCTATTTTATAATAAAAAAATAAAATTTAGTGAAAACTTCAGCTATAATATTAGTATTTAAAAAAAGATGAAGATTTAAATAATTTAAATATATTTTTTTATAAAAAATAATGTAAATAAATGTTGATGATTGATATATATATATAATAAATAAAATAAAATGAAATAATTTATATAATAAATAAAATAAAAATGATTCTTTAAATAAAATAAGCCTGTTAAAAAAAAAAAAAAAAAAATAGTTTTGTGTTATAAAATCCAAACAATAAACAAATAGAAAAATGAAAAATTAAACTTGTATAGGAAGTGTTGTTTTTGGAATGAATTGGAGAGGAGGGTAAAGAAGTAGAGAGGGAAGGATAGAGAAAGAGAAAGAGAGAAGGAAAAAGAAGCAAAGAGGGAAGGACAGAGAAATAGATAGAGAGGAGGGAAAAGAAGTAGAGAGGGAAGGATAGAGAAAGAGAGTGAGGAGGGTAAAGGGACGGAGGGAGGTAGAGAGGGATAGGAGAGATATAGAGAATTAGAGGGGGGAGGAGAGAGAGGTAGAGAGGAATAAGTAAGAGAGGGATCTAGAAGTACAAAGGGAATGAGAGAGTGAGAGAGAAATAGGTGGGATGGAGGGAGGGATAGGTAGAGAAGGATATGTGATATAAAGAGAAATAGAGAGGGAAGGACATAGCAAGAGGGAGAGAGAAGAGGGGACGGAGGGGGGCAGAGGTACAGATGGATAGGTGAGATAGAGAAAGAGAGAGAGGAGGGTAAAGAAGTAGAGAGGGAAGGATAGAGAAAGAGAAAGAGAGGAGGGGAAAGAAGTGGAGAGGGAAGGATAGAGAAAGAGAGAGG
>VDFB02052276.1:0-17467 GCA_007258455.2 Sequoia sempervirens
AATGAGGTGATGCCAAATGTTTAGTGAAGATATCTACAACCTACTACTCCATAGGCAAGTACTTCAAGCTAAGAACACCATCATAGATGAGCTACTTGATGAAGTGCATGTGGATCTCAATAAATTCTTAGTATATTGATGCTTCATTGGGTTCTGAGAAAATATAGATAGCACTCTGATTGTCACACCAAAGAGTAGTGGGCTGAGTGGAAGGGAATCAAACTCGATCATCAAGTGATGAATCCACAAAACCTCTTGACTAGCCAAAACTGCACCTCGATACTCAACCTTTGGCGATGATAATGCAATAGCAGTCTACTTCTTGCATGATCATGCAATCAGACTAGAACAAAGGCAAAACACAAAGCCAAAAGTAGACTTCTAATCACTGACATCACCAGCCAATCTGAGTCAGTGAAGCCCACAATATGAGATGCACTTGAAGTGTAGTGAATGCCAAAATGAGTAGTGCCCTGAATGTATCTCAAGATACGCTTGGCGGCTTTCCAATGACTCTCATGAGGCTCCTGTGAGAAGCGAGAGACAAGTCCAACCGCAAAGGAAATATCAGGACGACTATGTGTCAAGTACAAAAGACTGCCAACCAACTGTCGATACAAGGTAGGATCAACTGTAGGAGTAGTGCAACTAGAAGACAGTACAACACCTGACTGGAATGGAGTAGGGGCAGGCTTGCAATCAGCCATGCCAAATCTCTGAAGCAAATCAAAAGCATACTTCTGCTGGAAAATGAAGATCCCCTCAGAAGTCTGATGAATCTGAAGACCAAGGAAGTAATGCAAAAGACCAAGGTCGGTCATATCAAATCGCTCCATCAATGCTCGCTGTGTACTCTGAATCATGGAAGTAGAACTCCCTGTGAGAATCAAATCATCCACGTAGAGCACAAGTATAAGTAGATCCTCTCCATGTCTCTGTGTATAAACTGTGGGATCGGAATGACAACGAGTGTAGCCAGAAGCAAGTAAGAAACTATCCATCTTCTCATACCAAGCCCGAGGGGCTTGTTTGAGACCATACAATGAACGCCGAAGCCCCAAACAAGTGAAGACCCAGACAAAACTCCGGTGGTCGCTCCATATAGATCTCCTCATGAAGATCCCCATGCAAGAAAGCACTTTCACATCCACCGACATAATCGACCATCCCCGAGATGCGCTTATAGCAAGGACAAGGCTAATAGAATCCATCTTGGCAATCAGAGCAAAGGTCCCTAATAGTCAATTCTTCAACCTCATAGAAACCCTTTGCAACAAGCAAGACGAAGCCTCATTTGTCATCGGAACCATCTCAAGGTATTCTTGCACGACATACACCCACTTGCATGGAACCAACTTTCTTTCCCTCAGAAGAGTGCACAAGATCCCGCATGATTCTTCATCAAAGAAGAATACTCATCATCCATAGCACTATCCCACTGAATACACTGGCATCCTCAAAACTTCCAGACTATCCTAAACCGCATGACTCAAAAAGACTAATTCTAGAAGTCTGAGAACAAGTGCGGCGAGTGTCTGTGGGATCACCAACAAGAGGACTAGCCTCCTCAAGAGTAACTCGAGCCCATCGTGGCCTAGTGGGTGAGTGAGGAGGAGGTTCATCAAGACCATCATCAAAATCTTCCTCAAGTAGCAAAGTATCATCAACTGAAGAAGACTGAGTAGGTTGTGATGAAGAAGTTGAAGGAGGATCTGGCTGGGTGAAGGTCTCAGAAAACTGAACATCACGTCGGAAATGAACCTCTCGTGTGTTAGGATCAAACAATCTATATGCCTTCACATCCTCACAATAGCCAACAAAGATGTAACGCTGACTCTTCTTCTCCATGGATTTACGCCGACCATTCGGAATGAATGACCAAGCCTCACTACCAAATACTCTGAAGAAGGATACATTAGGCTTGCGATGAGACCAAGCCTCCTCAGGGGTCATATTTCGCACTGCCTTGTGGGGCATATGATTCTGAATATAGTTGGCACAATTGACAGCTTCGGCCCAAAAAGCGGGAGCCATGGACCTAGACTGATTCATACAATTGGCCATTTCCCTGAGAGTCCTATTCTTTCTCTCTGCCACACCATTCTGCTGAGGAGTGTAAGGAACTGTGTGCTGATGAAGAATACCATTCGCACTACAAAAATCCTGAAATGCCTGATTGACATACTCCCCCCCATTATCTGTGCGTATCTGTCGAAGAGAAAAACCTGACTGCTTCTCCACAAATAATTTGAAGGTCTTGAAGTTGGTGAGGACTTCACTCTTGAGCTTCAGAAAATAGACCCATGTCCGGCGGGAAAAATCATCAATGAATGTTAGCACATACTTGGCCCCTGAAAAAGAAGGAGTTGGGAATGACATGAGATCACTATGGACCAACTCAAGGGGTGTGGTTGCACGTGTAGCTTGACCCTTAGGAAAAGGATCTTGATGTTGCTTGCCAAGAACACATCCTTGACAAACACCATCTGTGCAAGTGATCTTTGGAAGACCAACCACTAAGTTATGTGCTTTCATTTTCTGAAGATATCTATAATTCAAGTGCCCAAATCTCTCATGCCAAAGCTTGCTCATTGAATCAGCATGAGCAACAAAACATGAACCTGATGTAGACTCAAATCCAGCAAATCGATACAAATGATTCTCATGATCAACTACTCCTGTTGCGACAACCTTCTCAGGATCTTGCAACTGTCTAATAGTCACATTTTTTGGTGAAAACTCAACTAACTTCCCATCTCCAGAATGACAAATCTGATATATGGAAAGAAGATTCGTTGAAATATCAGGAACAAGTAAAACATCCTCAATGCACCCATCTAGCATTTGAACGGAGCCTGTCCCCAAAACTAGAATCTGTGAAGAGTTCCCAACTGCAATATGAGAAGTAGAAGTATGAACTATGGAATCAAGAAGATCACGTGAATTTGTCATGTGATGTGAGGCACCTGAATCAAGAATCCAACTATCTGAAGGTGAATGCATAGCTCGTGCAGAAAGAGCTTGCCCTTTGCCCATTGAAGAAGGCTTAGCCACTGAAATATTGTGCTTCTTCATAGCTTCCTCCAAGGCTTCTAATCTCTTAAAGCAATGAGAAGCATCATGTCCAATTTTGCCACAAAAAGAACAAGGATCTCCGTTCTTTTTCTTGGACTTGGAGGAAGAATCTCCAGAGGTAGAAGAAGAAGGAGATTGAGTGGACTTCTGATTGTTCTTCGGCTTCGGTTTGGAGGGATTCTCACTACCAGAAGATGATTCTGCTTTGGGCTTCTTCTTGTTCTTTCCTTTACCCTTGGATGATTGAGCCATTAGAGCATGATTCTTAGAATTAGGTAAGGCATCCAATTGAATTAACTTGGCCTCTTCCCTAGTAAGACGCTCACAAAACAACTCAAATGTAGGCATTTTGTAATCTTTCCCCATTGCATCCATAGTTGAATAGAAAGTAGAAGAAAACACTTGATAAGGGCCCTTTAACTTAGACATAATCAAGAAGATACATTCATCACTAGATACATCATGTCCACATCCTTTCAACTGTGACAAAATCATCTTGAATTGTGCAAGGAAATCCTGCATTGAAGGAAACGCATCTGGAGAGAGGGATTGTAGTTCTGCTTGAAGTTGCAAGGTTCTAAAATGATTTATTTTACCATACAATTCTTCAAGTTTGTCCCAAACATTCTTAGGTGTTTTGCACTCTGAAATATGAAACAATAGATTATCAGATACATGTAAGCCAATGAGCCCTTTTGCTTCATCCATTTTACATCTATGGACAAAATTTTCATAATCCCTTGTAAATTCAGGTTGTTCTGCATCTAACATTGGCCATAGACCCTTAGATTGTAACAACTGAGTCATTTTTAACTTCCATGTATGATAATTATGTGGAGTGAGTGGTTCAATTTGCCTTAGATCCGCCATGAATCACCAAAAGAAAAGGACAATGTGGCACTTAAATTGTGCCTTTCACCCCCCCAGAATGTATTAAAAACTAATTTTGCAACCCCCCCAGCAAATTACAATGAACAATTTTTGCAATTTTACAAGTGACAAGCTCAAATCAACCGTTTATAACACACGGTGATTTTTACAATTTTTCAGAAAAAGGAGCTTGCAAAGCTAAAATCAGAGGTTACAAACAGATTTCTTGTGATTTTCTGATCAATTTCAAAAAAAAGTTTGCCAAATTTCGACTTCGTTGGCTAAAGTTACATCAAGAACAAGCAATAAATGCACTTGTACCTTCAAGCTGAAAAATCTGGCAAAAAATGACAAAATCTGGAAAATTCACCTACACCAATGCGAAGTTCGTCGAACCAGCTTTCCGACGATATCTCGTTTGCAAAAATCCGACTCCGTGGTGAAAAGTTATGCAAAAAAGAAAAAAAGGCCTATTTTAGGCACTTTGAAGGCTAACTGGGAGCAAAATTTGAGCCCTCGGGGGCTGGCGTTCGGTCACCCACGTGACCGCGGGCTAGGTGGCTGCAAAAAAATTCTGGCTGTTTGGTGGGCGCCGGCGGTCTGGCGGTGGCGGGTACCGGCGTGGTCTGAAGCCGCTGGCGGCTCTGCTGGCGGAGGTGGTTTGTAGACCGCCTGCTGGCGGCTCCGGTGGCGGTCACTGTAACCGCTGCGGGCTGCTGCAGCCGGCGGTTTACAGACCGCCCACTGGCGGACTGAATAACAGTCCGCAGACTTTTAATAAGTCTGCGGCTGTTAAAAAACAACCACCGACAGCGCTTAAAAGCGCTTTAAAAAATTAAATTTTTTTTTTGAAATTTTTTAAATTTTTTTCAAAAATAAAAAATGCCGACAGAAACTAAAATATATATATTTTTAAAAAAAATTCTGACGACACGCGTACCTGCGCAGGGGGGCCGTACGGCCGCCTCCGCTAAATTTTTTTTGCCCCAAAGACAACTTTTGCCGAATATAGGCAAATTATATATCAAAAAAATCGGAAACGGCCACCCGGACGCAATGGAAGACTTATTTTTGGCTCAAAGTGCTCCTGCAAAAAGTTGTTCACCAGATCTGAGCTCGAAACCCTTTTTTGCCAAAGCTGCAAATGGTGACGAAATCAAGTGAAACAAAAGCCAGATCTGACTTTTTCGAGCCTCCTGGATGCAATGGGACAACCTAAAATACTGCCACTATAGCCAAAAGCGCTGCAATCACCAGATCTCACCAAAAATGCAAGCATGCAATATAAGATACAAGAACTCAAAAAATGACAATAAAAATTGATGGAAACTCTCTAATAAAGAAATGGAAGGGGCTTGCCAGATTCAAAGCTTTGATACCATGTTGGAGTTAACAACCCAAGATCTTCAATCTGCAACGCCAAAGAACCTCCACAAGAGATAGAGAGAAGCAATAATGGAAGATGCTATTCCACCAAACAAGGATTGCAATATGATACAATATGATCAATGTAATACTATACAATGCTATATGCCAATCTATCAACAAATATGCTAGAGATGCCTTGCTTATAAAGGCAAGGATGAGAGATAGGATAAGACAAGATCATGACAAGTGTCTTAATCCTATCACATGAGACAACTAACCCATAACTACCTAGGAAAGTGGAAATTCTAGATAAGACAACTAATACTTATCTAGATATGACAACTAATATCCTAAGTAAACTTAACATGTGAATTAAGTCCCCTAAGTCCCTAGTAAAGGAATAAACTAGGTACAAGACTTATTCACACCAACAATTTAAACTAGCATTCTCTATGTTCACATCTTCTTCACCATCACTTCTTGGGTCTCTCATTCTTACAAATCCTCTCCTTATCTCATTTTGCAAAGTTTCAACCTGCCTTCTCAAGGCTCTAAAATTATCCTCTTACAAAATTATCTCCTCTTCCTCTTCCTCTACCATGATGGGCTCCTCTCCCATCCAGTTTTTTTTAACACCCACAACATAGTCTTGGTGCAACTACCTCTCTTCGATGGTCTATTACACAGTCAAGATTTTGATGCTTTGATACCACTAATGCATGAGCTATTTAATTTAAATGAATTTGCTGCAAATAAAAATTAAAAAGCTCACAAATAATATTCATCCACACACAGAGAAATAACAAAACAATTTCAAGTTCACAATTTCAAGCTTTGGTTGCAATGTGCAACTAGCAATTTTTGTATTATTGAATGGGAAAAATTAAGAAATTACACTCCAGTCATGGATAAAGGCTGTAACAAGCCATATAAAACCTCTAGAAAACATTCACAATCTGATTTGCAACAACAAATCAAAGCATGGAATCAATCTTCCCTCCAACACTTGCAGCTTCAAAACCACTTTCACAATCAATGTCTTCAATCTGCTCAACCTATGTTGATTTTTCCTCTATCAACACTCTCAAATCTTTCAATCCAACAATAGAATCACCATCTGAAGGTAAGTAATGCCATTCTTCTCTTCTTGTGTTTTTCCTCCCTAAAAAACTATCTCCAAATGAAAGAAAATCAACTTTTATCTTCTCATGCTTTCCTCGAATGTTATTTCAAATACATTTCATTGACATTTTGTTTTCATTCCAAACACCTCAAGAAAATAAACACCCCACCTCCAAGAAGGGTACATAAAATGCAATTTAATATTCAATCCTGAATAAAATATGTATTTTAATCCTCCATACTTAGACAAAATACATTATGGGCTTTAAATGGCTTTCATGATTTCTCACATAAAGAAAAAAAGTAGATTCCTCAACCTGGGCACCCACATCCTAGGGTCCTATTTTTTAGGAGTCGTGAGAATTCAAAATTGGAGTTACAAGTTGTCTTAATGACTCCCAAAAACCAACACCATTAATTACTTTTTCTACTTTTTTCAATTTTTAAAACATATTCTCCATGATTCCCTTTCACCAATTTGACCCAAATTGAAATCAAACTCAAATTCAAATTTTCCCACATTACAAGATCACAAAAAAATATGAATATCAATCATCAAGCATGAAATCCAACACATCAAAATTGCAAAATTCAAAAATGACACCTTCAAGTTGACACGGGATTGCACTGAGCCATGGATGCTCCTACATCAACCTTGTTAATCTTCATCAAAAATTCTACAATTAGGAAATACAAGCTGTTGACACTCTGAAGAAGATGAAGTAGAAGTTTCTCTTTGTTGTCTTTTTAGCTATGATTTATCTTGTAGTTGTATTTTGTATGTAGGGTTTCAGATCCCTACAAAACCTATTTTACCTATTAATCAAAAACATTTTAATGTTGCTTTTGAAAACTTAAAACAAGCCATAACTAGTGGTATGATCTTACCTAAGTTAGAACTTAATAAATCCTTCTTTCTATATATCAATGTCATTAATAAATCCATAGATATTGAAATCTCTCAATATTTTGATCAAAAAGAAAAACCTATTTATTATTTCTCTAAAATTTTGAAGGATGTTGAAACAAGGGTTCCTTGAAAAATTTGCACTATCCTTAGTTTCAACACTTGTCAAATACAAATATCTCTCGATGGGTAATAAAGTGATTATGTGCTCAAATGTGTCTGTCTTATCTCACCCCCCTCGGTGGCCTTTTATTGATGGAAGATTAGAAAAATGGATCTTTAAGATTCAAGAGTACAACTTGGAATTTGAAAGATGCAAAAATATCAAGGGTAGTGATCTTACAAAACATATGGATAAAATGTTAATTTTGAGGTAAATATAGTTATCCTTGTTATATATGAAAATTCATAGGCAACACCTTGTTTTCATATTATAAAGGGATATATAATTATAAAAAAGGTACATCGTACTTTGCATGCGAGAATAAGATCATTATCTTTCACAAGATTATTGGTATCATGATTTGATTTACTTTTTTAAGAATCAAGCTTGTCCTTAACCTTGAAAAAAAGGAAATGAAGATATTTAAGGTCCTAGGCTCTTAAGTTTATTTCACTTCAATATTTTATCTTTTTTCACAACAAAGAGTATTTTGTTGAAATCCCTAACCCATGAACAAACCCAATAGGTTTTCAAGAGCTATCATGAAGGGATATGTAGAGGAAATCACACCACCAAGGAAACATCTCATAAATTTTTGAGGGTTAGGTATTATTGGTTGACTCTATTCAAATATGAGTATCATTTGGTTTGTTCTTGGGTACCTTGTCAACTATTCAATAGAAGAGATCATCTGCCATCCATGCCACTAAACCCTATAATACCTAAGAAACCTTTGACAAAGTGGGATATTGATTTTATCTCATATATTAGGTACATTTTGACTACAACTAATTATTTTACAAAATGATCTAAAGCAATTGCCCTCAAAATCTTAGTAAGAATTGAAGTGGATTGTTATTTCAAAAATTAAAAAAATCCAAGTTTGGTGTCCCTTATGAAATCATTTCTAATAATGGGCATCAATTTATTTATCATGAACATGTAGAATTTATTTCTCGTTATTCTATTACTTCAAGTCATTCATTGAAATATTACCCTAAATGTAATCATCAAGTTGAGTCTACAAACAAAAACTTGATTGTTATCATGAAAATGAACACTTGTAGAAATATATGTAACTGGCATTTAAAGATATGAATCCTTCTGGGCTTATAGTACCATTATTCAATCTAGCATGGTTTTCTCTCCTTTCATGTTTTCTTATGGTTTTGGCATGACAAAGCCTATTGAGCTACAAATTACTAGTACCAAGAGCCTTAGAGCATAATTTAGAATACCCAAATGTATTACAACAAAGGTTAAAAAAATTTTTGGTTATGGATGAGTTGAGGGTCATATCTTTTCAAAAGTTAGAAAAATAAAAAAAAAGGTGAATAATTTATTCAGTAAGAATGTTTTGAAGAAAACATTTAAGTTTGATGATCTTGTCTTGTTGTGGGACAAAGTGAGAGAGGATCCCAAATAACTTCACAATTTTAATTCCCTATGGTTAGGACCCTATAAAATAATGTCATTGTTGGGAAGAATGCCTTTTAATTAGACGATTTAGAAAGGAATTAGTTGTGAAACATAGTTCATGGGCATCATCTTAAACCTTTCCACAATTAGTTTGTGTAGATTGATTTCTTGTGTCAATGCTTTTTTCTTTTCTTTTGTTGTGTCATTTTTCATTTTCTTTATTTATTTATTTTTCTTTTTTGATATAAATCTATTTATCTTTCCAAAATCATTCTTACCATAACACTCAATATTCATTAGTTAGAAGTAAGTTAGAATCAAAAAGAGCTACAACTATATAAGTATATTTATAATTATCAAATTGTTAATTTGAAATGTTAATTGAAAAATAAAATGAGAGGTTACTAGAAACTATCTAATTTTTTTTATCAAATACTTGATCTTCAATTGATTTAAAGGTCATACTTGATCTTCAATTGATTTAAAGTGATTGACCTTGGCTATTATTCATCCAACCCTCAATTTTCCAATCTTATTATTTCCCCTCCTTCATATCATGCTAAGTCAACTAGCCAATCTTGTAAAAAAAATACACACATAAAAGATTCTACACTCAAGAAACAACTTACATAGGTTGCACTTTTGAGAAAATTTAGCTTCACTTAATCCAACCCTACTCCATGTATGAAGTAGGCCAACATGATTGCTAGTGTTGTCCTAAATTTTTGTGCCCTTCGTGTCAAAATCTAAAACAAATCCATATTTGAAACATTCTAAAGATCAGATTCCTTGAAATCATATTTGGTATGACTACGTATATAACATTGCAAATGTTTACATTTATTGGATTGTATTGGTTATATATTGGTGTTGGAAAGGTCACATGAATCTTCATCAATCAAGTGTTCCTCTCTAGTCATATGTAGGCTCTCCATTTATCAATCAACATGTATAAAGGAAAGGCTTAATATGAATAATATATGCCCTTGTTATTTGATACCCTCGACCCAATACATATGGAATGCATGGAATGCGAAATTTTGTTTAAATGGGAAATAAATTTATATGCCTATAAAGGTATTATTAAGACCGTACGCTAATGCATGTAAAATCAAATTCATTCAAACAAAATTTGTATTGTTTGATCACCACCCAATAGTAAGAGGCAAAGGATATAGAGGCAACAATTTCTACCGGGCCATGGATGCATGTCATGGATGGCAGAATTTACGAAATTTATAGAATTTGCACGGAGGGCGAGAAAAACGAGGGAGGCAGCATCCATGACATGCATCCATGGCCGGGTAGAAATTGTTGCATCTATAGCCTTTGCCTAGCCTTTGCCATAGTAAGATAGGGGAGAGGACTCAGTAGTTGTGCACCCTAATTTCGCACTTGTAATTATTCTAGATAGAAATTTCAAATCACTCCCAATTTTTTATAGTAGCTTACTTGGCAAGTCCCCTACTTATAACTTTCGTTTCAGGGTCACACCAGCATGCTTTTTGTCAAGGTGTCCAAAAAGACCCAAAAAATAGTGAGACCAATACTTGTGCATTCACATCATGGGTAGTTGAGCAATGATGCGGCATCACATGATTGGTTGCTTTTTAGATCAAAGAAATACATTTTGTTTAATTATGAGTAGTCAAGTCACAACTATTAGGCATTATATAAACAACTCCTATCACAACTATTAGACATAATATAAACAACTACTATCACAACTATTTAAACATGCTCAACTATTTACTCTCAATTTTTAATTTTGGTTACCTATTTGTTGCATGACTATTATGGACTATTGTTTCAATCTATGGCATTTCATTTGATCATTTTTCATATTTCTATTTTTTGGTTATTGGAGATCCTCAATTTGACCTCAATTGTGTTCATGCATTAGGTTTTAGAGTTTAAGGTGCGTAACCAAGAAGTAACTATTATAAAGGGAACTATTTGTTTTGTAGCATTACTTGGTTCATTTACAATTTATTCGTGAGTTCAAGGTTTCGTGTTTAAATTAAATAAACACATTGAGTTTTTTTTATATCATTTTTTTGGCTTTGAATATATTGTAATTCATTGAACAAAGACATGGCAATAATATTAAACAAATTTAAGGTTGCATGAAGTTTTTATGTCTCTTTCATTTTGTTATGATCAAGGGTTGCAAATGAAGGATTTGGTGTTTTTTTTTTTAGTTTGAAATGCTTTTGAAATAAAATAAAATAAAAATTGTTTCTATAGTCTAAAAATATTGTTCAAATCCTAGCATTATTTGATAATGAGTGAAGAGTTTAAAGGTCATGGTTTTAAATTTTCTTTTTCTATCATCAAAAGGATGCATGTTTTTAAGTGGTTTAGTTTAGTTCTACTTTGAGCATTTTTGAAATAAAATTTAAAGGAATTTATTTATTTTGACACAATTTAAATATTCATTCATCATTTTTTTTTTAATGAGACCTAGGCATTATTGATTTTTTGTATTATTTCCATTTGTGATGACAAAACCTGTTTATAATTGATTGGAAAATTGTCACAATACAATTCTACTTGTTTGGATAAATTCTATTCAGTAGTGACATAAGAAATCAAGTTTACTTTTTATGTCATTTGTATTGATTAAAATGTGTGTGCAAATTGATTTTCAGTTTCGGGTTTCTCTATCAAAGATTGTCAAAATAATATTTTTGAAGGAACAATTCAATTTTATTGGATGGACTTTGTTGACATTGAATATATGGTAGGATGTCACTATTTAAAATTTATTTATTTTCATCATTTCTAACTAAAATTAATGTTTCATTTTGATTTCAATGTCTAATGAAAAGGAAAAAAAGTTATAGAATGAGAACATGGTCAAATTTATTATTTCAAAAATTGTAATGGGTTTTGTTTTAACATGTTAAGTGGGAATCAAGATAGCAATTTTAGTAGGAATGGATCTTGGGGAGCATGGAATAGTTGGTAATTTTCTAGCAATAATAACTTTTCCAAAGGCAACCATGGAATTCAAAAAGGCACTAGCATGCTTCAAGGTGGCAAGATTATTTGTGGTTTAGGTAACAATAGTCATGGAAAGAATACAAGAATTTCCTTTCACATGGATGCTTGAAATCCTCAACTTTGGACTATCCTTGACCTTGATAATCATGGGGAGTTTAATTAGCCCTTTATTGAACAACACAACCCTCAGTTTGCCCCTAATTTTGATCATAACCATTTGAAAACCTTGTTGTAAACTAGTCTATTCACTCGATGTCTCATTCTTGACAATCAATTCACTCTTATTATTGTGATCTACTTGTTTTTCAAGATAATATTCATAGTCCTTCAATTTTTGATGAAACTTTCTATTTGCCACTAGTTAATGAAAATAGTAGTCACCCTGTCCCTCCTCCACCTACTTATTTTTTGTCCCATGCCACTAACTTATAAGAATATCTAGATAATGCTTGAAAGATGAGGAGATAACTTGAGATGTGAAATGAACATAATTTAATGCCTTTAAATAGAAGGGCATAACAATAAATAGCACAAACATGTGTTTAGTCACCCCTAGGCTAGAAGGAGTTAGATGAGAGTAGGCTAAATTTTAAAATTGAATTTCAAATTTTTAGGCGTCAAATACACAACTACAAATTCAACCTTATAAGTCCCCAAAATTTCATATGCCAACATGATAGGTTGATTATGACTTGGACATTTAGCTCATAATTCATGTGATGTGATACATTTCTTCTTGGTATTTTACAAAATGATAGTAGCCCCTTTGTCCTTCCTAGTCTCCTATCTGCCTTATTCAACCCATGGCCTAGGTTCTAATTCTTCATAGTCCCTTAAGACCCTTTGAAGACCTTAAATTATAGGGACTCCCAAGAGACCCTAGGGTTACTTGGGAAGCCTAGTTTAAGTTATAGGGTTTCCTAAGCAATCCGTCATGGGAAAAGGGGCAACCTAGACCCTTGAAAGGGTTGTCCCTATTGTATTTGGAGGACATGTGATTTCTTTAGTTTTGATAGTTTCACAACCATTTTTGCTTCTAATTTTGAGTTGATTATAGACCTAACTAAACTTGTTGTTCCCTTAATTGATTCTTCTTTACTCTTGACTCACAATCATCTCTCCACTTATCTCCCAATCACCTCCTCTAAATCATGAAGCTTTCCTGCCTACCTATATTTTACTCGCCATTGGCATCTAATCTAAGAGGTTGTTCATTTTGCATTTATAGTCATATATTCATAATAAATTCTAATTTTTCTCCCTCTCTCATGACAAGGATTGTGAAGCAACTTTAGAAGACTAGGCTATCCTTGCAACTGCAATCTCCACAACATTATCATGTTCTACACAAGACTCTCATTCCTATCTCAGAAGCCTCAAAACTTCTCTCTATATTCCCAAGTTAAAATTCAATTTTTCATAGATCCTATTTTCCTTGTATCTCACTACCATCAAGAAGGAACACCTTATTGTTGCAAAAGTAATTACAACAGTTTGGCCTCTTGAATCCATATGCCAACAAAACAAGGCTTCTTCAAAGCTTCTACATTTCATGTTTTTTTTTTAAGTTCGATTTATTTTGAAAAGGAATAGATTAAGTAGTAATTAAAAAATCTAAATTTTCCCAAGGATAGTAATACTCCATTATCAATCCTTGATTAGAATATAATTTTTTACTACTTTCTTAAGTTTAGGAAAATTTAATTAATCTTTTTGATTAAATATATTGAGTTAGATTTAATTTGATTTACTTTATTTGAAATCCCTTGATCCCAACACAAGGAACTCTAAGTGAAGAACCCTCAATCTCAACAAGAGGTAACCCAACCAATTAATATGCAAGCAAACTAGAAAAAATTGTAAAACAAAAACAAAGTAATCTTGTTTAGAAAATTTCATTTAATTACATTTAAAATACAAGAAAGAGTTCCTTTTTCAAGTACTTTAATTATATAATGTTTTTTTTTATGAATATGCAGCTATCTAAATTATATAATGTTTGATTTTTGGAAAAATAAAAAACTACAAAACAGATTTGTTTTTGCATCCAGTTTAGTTTATTCAGTAGCATTGTCACCAAAATTGTGAAAATGGAAAACAAAGAAAATAGAAGACCTCAATAACATCATGAGGCACCCAACCAAAATCCAAGAAACTCAAGCCCAAAACAAGCTCAACAAGTTAAAGCATCCAACAAATCATATGATGTACAAAGCAAACAAACAAGCAATGGCATGATCAAACAACGCACTACAACACTTCTTTATCTCCCATTTTTCCTCACTTGGAATTTAATGTTCATTGTGTCCCAACATAAAGGAAGATTGGTTAAGTTAGTGATGAGTGAGATCTAAGAAAACTTACCAATTCAAGAAACACCCACTAAAGAGCAAGCTAAAGAACAAGCGAAGATCCTAAGGAAGACCTAACAAGCTAACAAAGGCATATGAGGGAAGGGTTTTGTGCAAGGGAACACTCACTATTATTAGAATTAATAGATCTAGAAGAATGAAGGTTGAACACCTTTCTTCTCTTTGTTGTTAATGAACTTAATAGGATTAGAGCCAATGACCTTCTTGGCTACATTAGAATCACAATCACAATTCTCCCCTACAAAAATCACCCAACAACATCAAACCCCACCTTGACAAATCAACACAATGGCCTAATATGAGGTGCTCCTCCCTAGAGAAGTGAGTGAACCTATCATTGTGACTCTCACTTAATACAATCATTTCGCTACCATCTACAACTCTTTTCCAAGTGAAGAGAGTGAACAATTGGATTCTCCATTGCTTATTTGGCTTTTTTCCAAAAAAATAAGAGTAACTCAATGAATGCCTTTAGTAAGGGTGCAATCCACGTGTTATCATGTCTGAATCACTCAGATTATGCTTGGGCCGACTCTATATAACATAGACCCTATGCCTACAAAACTAACCCAAGACATGAAAATGGTAAATCCAATTAGATAATAAGATTTAGAGAGAGAGAGATGCGTGAATATGTATAATAAATACATAATTTGGACGAATATATCAAAATGTGCATATATGTTGATAGATGTATAGGAATGTGCATAAATAGGGGAATAATGACATGGGTAAAGTAGTCCAACTTTACACTAAATTATGCAATTTCATAATATGTAAATATATTATGTAAATATATTAAGTCATTCTCTTAAATTAGACACAAAATTAAATGGAAATTGGCATGTTATTCAAATTTCACCATTATAATATCAATAATCAACACATCATTCTCAAATTACCAAGAGTTACAATTTGGCCCACACTTCACCAAGATTCAACACTTAGCATACAATTTTCTCTCTCTCTCTCTCTCTCACATATATATATATATATATATATATATATATATATATATATATATATATATATATATATATATATATATATATATATATATATATTCTAATAAGAAATGACTAAAATATCATTTATCTCATATTCTATTAAAACAAAAAATTGAATTTTGATTACAACAAATGAATTTTCTTATAAGAAATTATCAAAATATCATTTATCTCAAATATTGGTAAAACAAAGAATTGAATTTTGACTAAACTTACACATAGATCAAGAAAATATTTATAATAATATTTTGCAATACAAGACAAAAATGGCAAATATCTCAAGAATTCTAAATATTTATTATCAATGTCATGGTGATGTAATTCGTGAGAAGTCGCATCACCATTTATATATTATTTTAGTTACTATTATCTTTTATTTTGTATGATTAACAAATGTATAAAACATTTATTATTAACTCACTTTTAAAAAAAAATTGATATAAAATTTTATATCAAGTAAACATCATCAATTATACATACTATAAATGTTATTAACTATTATCAAGTATTTGTATATTCCATATAGTATTATATATATTCAATGTCATAGTGATGTAAATCATGAAAAGTCACATCAACATTTAAATATCATACTACATACCTATTATTTTTTATTTATATTGGTTTTTATTTGTTTTGATTGATAAATTCCTAAAGCATTTATTATTAGTAAAAATTTTAAATTGATATATCACCATCATTTATTAATTATATGTATTATATTATGACAAGTTAATAAAGTGTTGGAGAAGAAGAATTCTTTTGTTGATAGGATTATGGATAAATGTTTGTGTGTTTTACATGCAGATATATTTTGTAGAGTTTTAATTCTATTAGAACTCGTCTCTTTTCAGTTATAGTCAGAACAATTCAATCTTAACTATACTCTAATATCTAGGAGTTGTAGTTAATGATTTCAGTTAGGAGTTGTGTTTGGAATAAAACTCCCTCGTGCTTGTTTATAGCCGATGGTTGAGTCCTTAGATTAGTTAGTTGATTTCAGTATTTTGTTATCAGTTACTTTTCAATTATCATCTACAGACATGTTGATTATTTTTTAAAATTGATATATCATCATCATTTATTAATTATATGTATTATATTAATAACTATTATCTAACCCAAACAGGTAGCATGGTTGGTTAAGGGCTTTGAGTTCATCCCATATAGGTCCTGAGGTTGACTCACGCTCCCGGATGAAATTGGTACAGGTCGTTTTGGGTGCGGTTTGTGCCCCTAGAGGACTAGTCTCGCCTCTGCTTGCCTCCTTTGTCCCCCAAAACCTAGCAAAAAGTAAAACCAGGGCAAGGGTGGTGGAGCTCGTTGGGCAGAGTTGCAAATCCAAATACTTGACACGAGGGTTGGGGATACCTCTAAGTTACAAAAACTATTAAGAAAAAAAAAAAAAAAAAAAACTATTATCAAGTGCGTATATATATATAATTGGAGATAAGAGTAAAATTTAAGATAAATTTGAGTAATTTGACAATTATCATAATCAAAATATTTAAAATTATATGAATAATCACAATATATATTTGTAATATGAAAATTTTCATCTTTAACACTTGACAAATAAATAATTTTACTAGTCAACATTTATTTTTTATAATATCTTTACCCTTATAAATAGAAGCAACATTTCATTTATTCAAGACTTGCTTTTCTTAAGAGACTTAATAGTGGCTTCTTTTGTTTTATTTTATAACGTCTCTTTTTTCTTAAAATGTGAAAAGACTTTTTTTTTTTTTTTTAAATGTGAAAAGACTTAATGATCACTTCTCTTCTTCTTTTCTTTTATAACTTCTTTTTCTCTTATGAATTAAAGTCACGTGTATACCCAAATCCATCACTCATTTTCTTTCATCCAAGACCTGCTTTTCTTTTAAAAGACTTAATGGTCACTTTCTTTTATACCATTTTTTCCCGCTTTTCTCTTAGTGTTAGACCTAATGGTCACTTCTCTTTTTATTTTCTTTTAAAGCGTCTTTTTAACTTATGAATAAAAATCACATGTAGACCTAAATCCCTTGTTGCTTTTCTCTTATTCAAGACCTACTTAGTCTTTATCGCGTGAGAAAAGTAACTTTGTGAAAGAATGTCATCTGTTACTGATTCCTACACAATGTCATTTCTACTTGGCTGAAAAATGCTCAGC